>CAJNIZ010043133.1:0-19576 GCA_905231905.1 Symbiodinium pilosum
CCCTTAGACTCCAAACCCCAAACACTAAACCAATAACCCTATAAAAACCGAAACCCCTAAACCCCTAAAACCCTAAACCCTAAATCCCCAAACCCCTAAAACCCTAAAACCCTAGAACCCTAAATCCCTAAAACCCTAAAACCCTAAAACCCTAAACCCTAAACCCTAAAGCCCCTTGCCACGGGAGCACAGGACGTCCGCAGCAGCCGTGGCGTGGAAGTCTCTGGCAGCTTCAAGCCACGAACGCCTTGGAGGTTGGGGTTTAGGGCCTTTAGGGTTTAGGGAATTTAGGATTTAGGGTTTAGGGTTTAGGGCATTTAGGGTTTCTGGCCTTTAGGGTCTGGGGCCTTCAGGGCTTAGGATTTTTTGGCCTTGAGGGTTTACTGTTATAGAGGTTAAAGGCCTTTAGGGTTTAGGGCATTTAGGGTTTCCGGCCTTGAGGGTCTGGGGCCTTCAAGACTTAGGGTTTTTTGGCCTTGAGGGTTTAGTGTTTAAGGGGTTTAGGGCCTTTAGGGTTTTGGGTTTTGGGCCTGCAGGGTTTAGGGCCTCCAGGGTTCAGGGTTTAAAGCTTAGGGCCTTTAGGGTTTAGGGCTTTAAGGGTTTAGGGCCCTCGGGGTTTAGGGCCTTTACGGTTTAGGGTTTCTGGCCTTCAGGGCTTTGGGTTTAAGGTTTGCTGGTTTAGGGGTTTAGGGCCTTTACGGGTTTGGGGCTGGCAATCTGGAGGTTCTGGGGTTTCGGGCTTGCTGGGCTTCATATAGGCTTTTGATGCGTCATGGGGCAAGATGAGGAAGATCTTAACCTTGTTCCGCTGTTTTGAGGACTAAATGTATACCCGAAACCCTAAACCCTAAACTAGGGCTTGTTAAAATGGAAAGTACTTTCAGGGATCTCATGGGGTAAGGACAGTAAGGATCCTATAGCTTGAGGGTACTCTCCCTAAGCATCCCCCCTATCTCCTATTATTCAGGCTGTCCCCCATGTTGTGCGGCTCTGTTTTCGGAATATATAATATGAGGGGGTAGACAGGGGGTAAAGGGGTGGGCAGAGAGGTCGTCAACATTACGGAGGAAGCATTATCAGGATGCACAACCATCAAGAAATCCCGGCTGGGCCTATATACATACCCAGATATTGCAATTCGAAGACTGTTACTGTTAGGGGGTCAACCCCAACTTCGACGGGGACCCCAAACCCTGAACCCTAAACCCTGAACCCCTAAACCCAACACCCAAAAACCCAAACGCTAAACCCTAAACCCCAAACCCTAAACCCTGAACCCCGCAAACCCAAAAATCTAAACCCTAAATCCAAAACCCCAAACCCGGAACCCTAAACCGCAGTTGAGAAATCCAAGCTCAGAGTTTGTTCAGGTCAGGATGAAAGCGTGTGGGTCATGCGAGCTACCAAGACCCAGACCGGAATATTCTGCTTGTCCTCTACACCCTAAACTCTGAACCCTAGAGTTTGAAGATTTGAGGTGTAGGTTTTGGGGTCTAAGAGCCCATAAAGTCCATACTAGGATCCTTGATATGATTTAAGGCATCTTCCCTAATCAAGGGACATTGGGCTTTCTGGGCACTAAACCCAAAACTCACATTGAGAAACCGGATTGGAAGCACATCTACTCGGCCTCACCAAAGACATCCAGTAGGAGAGCTTGAAATATCCCTTAGATTGGTTTGCTGGTAAGGAGCTGTTGCGATATTATGGGTAAATGGTATGTAATTTACAGAGCTTCCTTACTATGGTAACTTATTTTGCGTTCCTCAACAGCAGCCCAGCAAAGTGACCTTAATGCCTCAAGCTTTCCTGGCCAGTTATAGGGCAACTCCACAACCCCAAATGCGTCCTGTTTCTTAGAAGGGAATAAGGGACTAGGATTCCTATACAATACCTATATAATGTATTCTTTGTTCCTCACTGAGAACTAGTAAGACTACGTCCAAGTGGGGACCATCCTCATTAAGAACTGCCGTTCTGGGTGAGGTCGGATGATGTTGTTATAAACTGCCCGAAGCCCTACAGGTCCGAAAACCCTAAACCCCTAAACCCTAAACCCCTGCACGTACTAAACCCTAAACCCCTAAGCCCTTGAACCCTACAATCCTACAAGTCCTAAACCCTTCAAGTCCTAAACCCTACAAGTCCTAAAGCTTTCAAGTCCTAAAGCGTAGATACGTGGCCTTACGTCTACGTTGCTAGTTGGAGGCTCATAAGGGATGAAGTTCGCAAGCAAATTATTTGGGTTTAGTTTCGGGGGCTTAGGGGCTTCCCATGAGCCCTAAGCCCGGAACTCACTGATTAAGTCCTCTAAGCCTCTGAGTACTATGCAATCCCTAAGGGTCCAAGTATTTGAATAACGATGTACTCACCCAAAGTCCGTACTACAATTGCTATTACCAGAATCCCAAGTACCTTATTCTTGAGTACTTGGACCCTTAGGGACTCCAAATTTCCGCGGCCTTTCCACTTTCTTTTGCATTTAATTCTCCATCATTGGGGTGTTATCCCTCACTCCTCCACCCGAAGGGTTTAGGGTTTGTCAACCCTGTCTTTTCCTTATGACTTATAACCCATCTGAGGGGAGCATGATATTGTATGTGCCCATTGTTACCCTCAACTACTTTACTGTACAATCCCTACCCCAAATGATACAGCAGCTTCCACTTTCTATTCCATTCCCTTTCAGCCCTAAACCCTTGGACCCTGAATCCTGAATCCAAGCCCTAAGCCCCGAAAACCCTACAGATCTATTCAGCCCGAGGCACTTGTCTATTGAAGCAGCTCCGGTTGCTTCCGGCCCAGCTTCTTCCTGCCTCCTGGTCGATCGCGCGATCAGGGTTTGGTGTCTTGGTTTTTAGCTTTAGGGTTTAGCGCCTAGGGTTGGAATTTGGGGTTTAGGGTTTGGGCCTTCGGGTTTTGGGTTTCTTTTCTTGTGGTGGGAGCTAACTTTAGCACATGTGGGGCAGAACCCTTCAAAACGAAAGGCGTCCAGGCTCCAGACAGAAAACACTCAGGCTAGCACCAGGTTCAACGTTCAATATTTGCCCAGAGTTACTATCATGAATAGAAGTACGGTGGATTGAAAAAGCCTGCATGAGCCCACGTACCTTACATATACCCTGGGAATTATAATACTATACCGAAAACCCTAACCCTAAACCCTAAAACCCTATGTATACCAAGGTCACACAGCATGTTCAGTATCAAAAAGAATTTTGCTTAGGTTTAGGGTTGAAGGCCGTGGGCTTAAGAGGAGAGTGCCCTCTAGAGGCCCAAAATGATACGTAGAGCTATATAGGAACATTAGCGATGTATACGGTTGTATAAGGATAAAAAATATGGGGATTGATCCTAAGGTGTGTTGCGGGAAATTATTTTGGGATCCGGTGGGTTTATAAGGGAAATGTAGGGAACAGTATTTTCAATCATGGCCATTTTGGGAACAATTATTTTCAGCAACTAATTACCGACTTTAAGGACTAAAGTAGGTACCTCATTTTTCGTAGGCTTTGACCCCCAGGCTGTCTTTTGTAATGGGCTTACCCGAAACCCTGTGGCTTGAGGATGTTTTGGTGGCCTCAGCATGAAGAATTGAAGCATCACAGGCTAGCAAGGGTATTCCTATGCTGCTGACTGGCTGGTCCCAAATTAGTGGAAGCGATGCGTATATGTGATGGTTTCTGAAAATTGGGGCTCCCTTGCTGGTCACGCATGGCTGTGCCTGCCCCCATGCTTCCGACAGTTCTCCCTAAAAGCTCGCTTCCAGTCCACAAAAGCCCTCTTTCCCACGAGACGGACTCGGGCCTGTGCCCACAGTGGGATGTGAGCAGCGACTGTGTCGATTCCAGGGATTAGGAGGGTGTATAGGCTCACACCGTCACAGCCAGGAGCGAAGAGCCTGCGTCGGACGCCAAGTCCGCGGCGTTGTCCCTCCTTCGCTCGACAGAGATGTCATTGAGCCACTTGCCCGGCGCAACCGCAGCTAGCGCGATCGTCCACACACCCCAATACAGAAACGCGATTTCCCTTCGACACCAAATGCAAACATTATCTACACATAAAGTGGTAAACCACCGAAACCCAAACCCTAAATCCTATCACAACGGCAAATTCTCCGAGACCACAAACCCAACCCCAGAGCTCTCTTGTCGGAAAACCCCATTCAGCCACAAAACCCTGAACCCGTTACCCTACCGCCCCCCAGCTCCCCCTCAATCCGCCTTAGCTAGCCATAATTCTCCCAAAATAATCCGATGAAGAAATCATGTGGGGCGGGGGGGATTTGGAGAGCCCCCTTAAACTCTGAACCCTAAACCCCGGTGGTGCAGCCAAGAGTACGAGCGCACGGAGCGCAATATTGCTTTGAGGACATCTACCGTGGTGTCCCAGACCTCCTACGGGGTTGGATGCAATGGATCTGGAGGTGCTTAGTGTAAGGTTTCAGGGGTTGACTTAAAGTTTCCTCTTTGGGCTTCAGGGATTGGAGGTTTGGCTTTGAGGTTTGAAGTTGTTGTTGCGACTATGTGCAACCGAACTATGAGTCTAATCTTATAACCCTAGATGGGTAACAAAGTAAGGGCACCCCGAAGGGCCCTCCACGAAACGACCACGGACAACAATCCAATGCCCTACTGGGTTGCTTTAAAGAACCTAAAGTAAGTTAACATAATGGGTATATATTGTTTGAATCAAGATGGTTTCCCCAATATAGTAAGTGAAAATTAGGTTCCTTGAGCCCCGATATTCCCCTAGTTTCCATGTTGTTTTCCGTTTCTTTTCCATTTGAGTCCCCTAACCCTGAACCCTAAGCCCTAAACCCTGAACCCTAAACCCTAAACCCTAACCCTGAACCCTAAACCCTAAGCCCTAAACCCCTAAACTCCAAGGTCTGAAAACGCTTCGTGAGCCTGAGGGTGAGGCGCTTGGGGTTTTAAGGGTTTGAGGCTGAGAATAGAAGCCTCAACTTGGGTTTAGGGTTAATAGGGTTTAGGGTTTAGGGTTTAGCGTTTTGGGTTTAGGACTTTCGGTGTAGGGCTTGGGGTTTAGTGTTGAGTCTCGGTTTGGGTTATGGTCCTAGGTTCCTTGTACTAGTAGAACTATAGTACGGGGTACCTCAACTAGACCTCAAGGCTCAAGGTGAGGTAGTTCCTTCCCGCGGTTTGAGCCGCTGATCTCCTGTAGAGGTACATAGTTCACCTTGCTGTAGGTGCGCCATGGCAGGAGATTACAAATCCTACCTCATTAGAGCAAGCATGCTGCTTGCCCTTTGTATCATATGGACGCAGCACCTTTGGTGCATGACGCTTCAAAACCAGCAAGCACAGCAGAGTCCGGTATGCAATGTGTTGAGCAATACGCACTGCATCCTCTCTAACCAATCGCACCCGATCCTGCCGGAGGATCACACAGCCAATGTCTTTAATTGGTCAAGCATTGACCGTGCTCAAAAACAAGCCCAAAAATAAAAAATAACGAATTCCTTTGCAACAGTGCACCGCCAAAGTCGTGCGGTGCAGCCACCATGGCAAAAACTTGGACAAAAATTTGCCTGCACTGGGGCATTATTTCGCAACAATGATGACGATGATGGATGTCGTGCTATGAGTGATTGTGACACAACCAGCAAATATGAGCTGGTTCAGACAAATAGTGAAAGCCTTCCTTTACACCCCTTGATCCCTCTACCTGTTTTGCTCTGGTTGTTGGGAATCTTTGAAATTTTCGACCTAATCATAACACTGCAAGCCCAGGAAGATGATGCCAAGCAGGCCAGGCGGCATTCATGCTCGTTGTTTCCCCTGAGGATGATTAGGCAGTTGAGGATTGTCTTTTGTTTGGGATTGCTTATGCAAAGTGGATTTCATGCCCTTCCTGTTGAGCATTTGCTTCCTATGCAAAATTCCTTGCAATGCAACAAATCAAAAACTAAGCAGCGACGAAGCAAAAACAGTCGACATGTTTTGCCAGACCCGTACTGCTCTATGTTCAACACCTCTACCTATGTTCGGATCCCTGATAAGCAGATGAAGGCGTTTTCTCTTCATATTCTTGGAGATGGCAACTGCATGTGGAGAGCCATTGCTAAATCTAGCAATATGAAGTGGTATCGCCTTAAGAGACAGGTTATCCGACACATTGCTGATCAACACAGCCCTGACCATCTTGACGATTTAAAGCGAATCAGTAGGCGTAATGCTTGGGGAAATTACTTTGCCCTTGCTGCTACTGCTTCATTCCTTCGCAAGGACATACGTGTCTTTACAACGCAGGCTGTCATTGACATCAGCACTGCTGGCTCCAAGGGAATGATCAACTTAGCCCTTTGCAACTTCCACTACAGCTTGATGCAGAATAGATCTGCTGAATTCCTAGTTTCGCAGTGTAAAACTCAGTTTCCACAAACTTTGCATTACTTTCTTCAACAGCAGTCTGATCTTCAGCATTGCATTGCACATCAACAAGTGTATGCCCAGAAAAATGGTAGCATCAAAAATTACAGGTGTACAAAAATTCAACACAGCCAAGCAAAAACCTTGTACAAGCAGTTAGCCGGCATGGTTGCAGCATCCAAGTTACCAGCGTATAAACCTGCTGGCACGCCCTCGGGGCAACGCCGGCCTGGTGAAGATTTTCAATCCCAAGTACAACGGGTTGCGAAGGCACGCCTTGCGATGCCGGGAGGACAGGCTCATATGGCTACAGGCCAGGTTGCGACGAAAGCACCAGCCAAGGCAACTGAAGGCAGGCCTTTCCCTAAGCAGCCGGCTGGACCGCCGCCGAGTTACCTCATGAAGCCTGCTGAACCTAGGGGGCCACCTCCTCAACATGTGCTCCGAGCTGCTTTGCATGAAAGACCTCCAGCCCCCAAGGCCAAGCCCACGCCTAGACCCTCCACGCCTCGACCTTCAAGTGCTCCTGGTGTACTCAACCGTGGTGGTGGAATTCCAGCCTCCAGTTCTACTGAGATGCCCCAAGGTAAAGCCAGCCCTGGTGTTGTACTGCCTAGGAATGAAGGCCCACCCCGTGTAGCACTTCAAAGGCTTTTAATCGTAAGTCGGGGCACCAGGCCCGAATGTGTACAGGTCACTCGTAGGCCGGCTGAATTGCAAAATCCTGACTGGGAAGTCATCTTGAAATCTCTCCATTGAGTTGACAACCCCCAGCGCGATAGGGCCTTGCAAGGACACATTGGCACTAATCCTAGAATGATCCTGCAGCTTGTAACGTACCAACCTATGCAAACTGCTGTGCTGCGTGCGGCACTACAGGCTTTGCATAGTGAAAAAGCTGTGGTGATATTCGAGTGCAGTGCTGGTCGTCATAGAAGTGTAGGCGCTGCTGAAATTTTGCGCCAAGTCATGCAGCCCCTTGTCTCCAACATTAAGATCATCCATGCCAGTAATCAGTACTGGCATAGTACATGCGGCGGAACACGCACAGAGTGCAAGCAAGACCCGCCTTTGGCGTTTCACCGTGAAATTGAACGGCTGCGTCGAGACCTGCTCTCCCAGATTGAGCGTGAGTACCCTGTCACTTGTGCACAGACATCATGTAGCAGCAAACAATCAATCTTGTACAAAAATCTTGATTGCCAGGTTGATGATTGCAGATGCCAAGCAGATCAACAACTTCTAGACTCTTGTACTCTTCCTTCCCAAATTGTGGTTATTACCTTTGAGAATTGGGTTTCATTGTCCATTGAGTGCAAGAATTGCCTTCCTGGTGGATGCATGTTTTGCACCATTGTTGACAGCAAAAACCAGCAAAAAATGCAGCCGCGCAAAAATCACAATGAAAAGGAGCAAGAAATTTTCTGTAGCAGCCTTAAAAAATATGAGTATGCGCTCATCTTAGCTGATCCTTTCCCAAAAACCAAAGTTCAAACCCTTTAGTGTACAAACACCCTGGACAACCCAGGCAATGTGATGGCGTGGAATCTGGAGATGGCCTGTCTGGAAGGCTACTCTCCTGCTGCCCTCTGCGTCCTTCTGCATTTGGCATCTCTAAGATTAGGCGCATTATTACCTACTTACTGGTTTGGTGGGTTATCAGTTGGGAAGAGATCATCCTGCAAGCCTCAGTTGATTGTGACATGTGTGGTCAAGTGATTGCAAGCATCGATGCTCAGTCCCATTACCTTACTCAAGGTTCTGCAGTTGTAGGAAGGTCCAAATTCCCTACCCAATTCACTGCCCTGCATTATCCCAATCTTGACACTTGCATCACTAGCCTTCAAGGTGGTATGTGGCGAAATTATAATGTTGAAAAAATTGCAAAACACAAAAATTGAGCATCCAGCAAAAACTATCTATAATAGTAGTTTCACCATGGTTGCTGCATCCAAGCTCCCGGCTTACCGGCCGGCTGGCACACAGTCGGGCCAACGGAGGCCAAATGAGTCATTCGAGCAACAGATCCAGAGGATTACTAAAGCCAAGATGGCTACTCGAATGGCTGATCATGGCCAGGATGCAGGAAGGGCGGCCCCGAAAACTCCGCCCAAGAGTGCTGGGACCATTACTCCGACCACGCCGCCCAAGGCGGCAGCCGTTAAATTGATCCCTACACCGCCGCCCGGCCCTCCACCGGGCTATACGCGTGCCGAAGCCAAAGGTCTTCTTGCGCCCGGCGGTGCCAAGGCCGCCTCCTGCTAGGAGAATTGCTGCTCCATGCCCGCTACCGGTTGCTCCCAAGGATGCAACAATGACAGGTGGATACGGAGGTACAATCCCCAAAGCCCTTGTGCGGCCTAAACCGCCTACACGGACGCCGCCGCTGCTGGATCTGCCTCCTCGGGTTCTACTGAGTTGCCCAAGGCAACTGCTGATGAGCCGCCCCAACAGATTAAGCTCCAGGAACTACTAATCATTAGTAGGGGCACTAGGCCCGAATGTGTACAGCTAACGCGTAGGCCGTCTGAACTTCAAGACCCTACTTGGGACGTCATTTTGAAGTCCTTGCACCAGCTGGATAACCCGCAGAGAGACAAGTCTTTGCAGGCACACATAGGCATTAATAGGAGGATGATCATGCAACTTGTACAGTATGCCCCTACGCATACGGCTGTGCTGAAAGCAGCATCACAAGCCAAGCGCGCCATCGTGATATTCGAGTGCAGCCAGGGCCGTCATAGAAGTGTAGGAGCTGCTGGAATTTTATACCAGATCCTTCAGCCGCTGATTCCGAACTAATCCACGCAAGTAGTAAAAATCGGCAGGGCACATGCGGGGGCGAATGCCCCGAGTGCCGTAGCGGTCCGCCTCCGGCGTTTCACCAAGAGATTGAAGTTTTGCGTAACGAACTACTCGCCCAGATGCTGCGTGATTATATGGAGCCCCCTGCACCTGCAATTGCCATCAACAAGCAAAATACACCACATTGTAATTCCCCTGTCTGCCAGGTTGGTGATTCCGGATGTCAAGTATCTCAACATCTTTTGGATGGTTTGCAGGTTTGCCTCCCCTGCTGCAGTGAGAACACCCCCTTCAATGAATGTGAAACCCATTTTACTAGAAACTACTTCAAATTTTTGGGATTTGAAATGAGCAACAAAAACCAGTTTCAGCAAAAACAAGCACATGCCAGCAAAAACCACTTTGAAAATAGACAAGAACAAATGGGAAGAAAATTTCTCCAACGCTTCAGGCAAGGTTTGCAGAGCCTGATTCCAGTCACCCAAGGGTTTAGTGCATTCCTTTGTCATAAGCCGCCTTATCAACCCAGGAGCGTGACTACGGTTGATCCTGACAAATCCCTGCTTGGGAAGCCATCCAATGGAAGTGAGCTGCTCATGCCTGCATTCCAGATCTTGCAGGGTGTCTGCTTGGTTAACGGTACTCTTCAGGGAGGAATGGATTATGGACAACTTCTTGATGAAGATCTCTTTCAGCTTATTCCCCATTTACCTGAACCTAACCCTGCACCTACATTTGAGGATTTCTTAATCTTTGCAAGTCTGCAGGAATATGAGGACTATGCATCCATCAGTAACTTGCAAATTGCTAACATGGATGAACCTGGGGATCAATTTATTCTTACTGAGGAGCCCTGTTCTTCACCTAGTTGGATTGGCGCCCAACCTGACCCTGATTCTGATTGTGATTCCCTCACTAACCATCAGGGTACTGCTCCTCCCATGGATGATAATGGAAGTTGTGCCCCTACCGAAATTGATACCCTCTCCAATTGTAGTTCTGTTACCCTACCCTTTTGTTGCCCTTCCCCTCACTCCAGAGGCAGGAAAAGGAAATTGCATGAGGATATCAACAGCATACCACAAAGCGAGGTTGATAACCCAACACAAGAGCAAAAAGAAATTGATGCTGCACTTGCGTTTGAAAATTGCTCGCCTAGCTACTGTAACTCGCACACTCAATCCAGAGCCGATAGCATAACAAATTTTCTTATACAACATGGACCCTACCCTGGGTGGGAGTTCGATGAATACCCCCAAACTTTTGACTATAGCCCTACCCTAAGCGTATGTAGTGACAGCACAGGATCGTCGTGCAGCTCATGCGGATTGGGAACGGACTCTCGGTCTAGGTCTGGGATACTTAATCCCCAACTTCAACACACCCCGCCTGAGGATAGTTTCTGGGATCATTGGGTTTTAGACTCTGATGGGAATCTTAGGCCTAGACCCGTTGACAGCCCTAGTAGTCCTGTGACTTTTGTCAGTTTCTTGTCGGACCCTTTTGATCAAGTCCCGACTCAAGATATGATTGAAATCTTTGAGGGTAGAATTGCACAGTCTAGTAGTATGCCTGACTCCCCTTCCTCACATGCATCTCTACAGCCAATGTTGAGAGACTGGTATTATGCTGCTGCATTTGATGATGATGATGATGATGATGACCGCATGCGCTGGCAAACACTGAATGGTGGAGCCAATAATGACTTTCAGCCTTCCAAAGCTGACATAAGTAAACTTGTGCAAAAACTGAAATGTGTTGATCATCATTTTGCGCCAAAACAAATTAGAAAGCTGCTGGTTTCAGACCAAAAATTTCTAAAGAAAATTGAAAGAACAAGTGATGCCAAGCAACTGCTATCATGTGTGCAGGCTGCTGCTGTGCGCATGGGATTACAAGTGCCTGAAGCGCAGAAACCTAAAGAACCGAGTAGTGCTGCCAATGGATTTAACATTGCTCATGCTCCTTTACCTTTCTCAACTAAAGATGGTAAAGGCAAGGGTAAAAATACTACTGCACCCAGTGATAAGGGTAAGGGTAAGGGTAAACAGCCTAATACCTTTAACTCCACCAATGAAAATGTGAATCACAAAAACCAAGGCAAAGGGAAAGGTAAAGGCAAAAATCAAGATGCCACAAACAATGCACCTACCACCGCCAAATCCAAAGGTAAAGGTCAACTGCAGACCGTCACATACAAGCTTGAACCTGATGGGCGGAATGTCCTGCCCCTTGATGCATTTGTGCCATCTCATGGTGGTGTTTACGTTTGTGAAAAATTGAACAAGCTAAAAGAATTGCCGAGCAAGGAGTTGGAAAAAACTTTCCAATTGGAGTTCTCTCTCCCTTCCCCATGGATATTGGCGTAAAAGCTCCTGAAATTATCTTTGCCGAGTTTACAAAGTGCACCGCTGTTGGTTCGCACAAAATCTCCACGCAGGCCTACCTTCATCAAATCACGTACGCAGATGTGGTCTACCGAAAAACTGCCCCTTCAGTCAACATCCAAAGGCCAGCCATTGCGCATACCTCCGTGCGCTACCTTACCATTACTGATGAGGGTGCGTGCGCGCAAACAAAACTAGACCTTCAGCAAAAACGATTGCCGGCTTTCAAACAATGGGTTTCTACTTTGCTTCAACACAATCGCAAACTTGAAATTCTTGATGTTTGGAATCCGCAGCAGATCAGCAAAAATGAACAGATCACAACTTATCAGGTTTCTGCTAGAATTGCGAGCTCACAACTGGAGTCGCTACTTGCCATGTCAAGCCCTGGGAAATTGCAGGTTAACGTTCCGGGCCCCCTCCGGCTGAATATGCAACATATTTGGCTGAAAAAAGAGGGCAGACCGATGACCTCAAACGAAGTTCATGAAGTGCTGGAGGATACGCGTGGGAAGCATTTAGGTGCGTTCTGCGTCAGGGGCACCTGGGCAATCCGCATGCTAAATGAGCACCATGAAGCACTCAAAATCCGCTTAGGACGTGACGAGGATCCTGCGTATTTCATAAGTAATCTGCCGCCAGACATGGAGGCCGACTCTGTAAGGGAATTACTTGCCCAGCTGCACTGGCACGCCTCAGTCAAGGACGGAGAAAGGCGATGGAAAGGTGCTGGTTATACATGGCTTGTGCGATCTAAATCTGAGCCTAGAGTTTGGGAATTTCCTATTAGTTATGGGTATGAGAGGCGGATGGTCAGAACACAGGCTGCCAGGAAACCCAAAACTGCACCCCCTGTTGCCGTTCCTGATTGTACCCCACTACATTTCCCTTCTTGGAATGCACAATGTAGAACCGGCAAGCATCAACCTAAACCTTCCTCTGCCAAAGTTACCTATGTTGACATGCTTAATGCAGCCCGTAAAAGACCAAAAACACAAAGCCATTTAGAAGTCAAAATACCAGATGAAAATGAATCCTTCAATTCCGACGAGGAGATGGAGCAAAATGAGCTGCGACAAGCCGAAAATCTCAAACTTCACGAGCAGATTCAGGCTATGACGCAGCACAGTGTCGAACAGCAGTCTGAGACTGCCAAGTTGCACGAGCAAATGCAAGCTATGGCCAAACAGAACGCTGAACAGCAGCAGCTTATTCAGACGCTCACAAAACAGATTGCCGAGCTTACGCAGCAACTTCAGATCATCACTGCACAGTCTTTGCCTGCTGGAGCAACTGCAGCACAAGATTGCCCGGCTGAGCAAACTCAATCTTGAAATTGGCAGTTCCACCAGAGATCCGTTAGTGGGATCTCTGTTTGGAACACCACTAAGCTTATCTTAAACCCCCATAGATCTAAGATTTCTAATATGTGCTTACCAGGCGGGGCTCACAGCGAATCCATGGACCCCATTGATCCGTGGATTCACTGTCAGCAGATGCCAAGTCAACAATCTGACAGCTGCTCAAAGGTTACATTTGCTTCCTGGAATGCAAATGCACTGTTGCCTCACATACAGCAAATTGCGGCGTTGGACTTTCAGGTCACGGCCATGCAAGAAATCAGACTACCCGCCGAATCCCTTGATTCTGCCCGGAAGACCATTGCTAAACTTGGTTTTAACCTTGTGGTTGGGGATCTTCCTTCTTATAAAACTAGTGGTTTCAATCGTAAGTCCACACACGCTGATCAGACAATCCCTGGTGTCGGATTCTTGAGAAGAGAAGATATCCCTTATCAGGAAATCTCTGTACCAGCCATGCAGCAATGGATCGATAAAGGACGATTCCTGGCTATCAAAGCCTTCATAAACAATCGGTGGGTATATTGCTTCACAGCGTATGCGCCTGTCATGGAAACTGAGCCGTTCCTGGATGACGTTGCTAATTTCCTGCAAGATTATACGGCTGAGTGTTGTATAATCGGCATGGACGCTAACAGCAATACACAAAATGGACCGTTTGTGCACAGTATGCATAGTTCTGGTTGGTTGCCCCTCACTATGTACAACCTATCATCACCCTAATGGGTCTACTTCCTGTATTGACACCGTCATTGTCTCTCCTCTTCTGCAAGATCATGTTGCACAAATCGAGACGAGTCGAATTCTTGAAAAAGGCCATGCGTGTTTGTATGTGCAAATTACGCATGATCCAAAGCAAAAACCCACTTGGGAAATTTACCACAAAATCGCCTTCTCAGTTTGTGAAAACTCGCAGGTCAGTTGGGAAAATGTTTTTGAAGCACACAAAAACAAAATCTCCACTACTACGGTTGAAGATGATTGGGATACTTGGTGTAAAGCATTTGCTCACATTCATACTAAGGAAAAATGTCAAATTGGTGGCCCTCTTGTCTTCAGAACAAGGGATGGTCATAAGACAAACAAATGCTTATTTCAACTTTGCCAAGCAATCAATCAGCAAAACTTTGTTAAGCAAAAATCCCTTTTGGATCAAATTAAGAAACTTAATTTGAACCAAGTTCGGAAATGGCGAAATAAGCTTCAACTCAAACTCCAAAGTCACTCCAGCTGGTGCAGGCACTTGTTTCAATGGGTCAAGACCCCTGCACCACCGGTGCCTTCCTGTATAGCCAGCACGGATTTTGGTATTGAGGGATATACAACTAGTCTACACGATTCTCTTTGCGAAGTTGATGCATTCTTCAAGAAAATCTACAAATCCCCAAGCGTTGATCAAATTCCTGAAAATCAAGCTGCTCTCCGGCTTGGATGGGATTTTGACTATGATATGGTTACTTCCTACTATCAAATTCTTCTTGAAGTCATTAAAAAGGCAAATGTTCACAAAGTTGCTGGAATGGATGGACTTGAAGTCATTTTCTTCAAGCAGCTGCCTCCTGCAGCAATTTACTTTCTTGCTTGTATCTTTTGTAAAGCAATTCAGCTGCACGTAACCCCTGAAGCCTGGTTGCACTGCAAAATGACTTGTATACCCAAGCGACAAGGTAAAACCTCTGTTAAGGATCTTAGACCCCTTACCATTGCGCCTGTTGTCTATAGAATTTTTTGTAAAACTATTTTACACACGCATCAAGACCCGCAGCAAAATGTACCCCCTGACTCCATTGGAGGTATTCCGGGTAGATCTGCATTACAGGCCTGGCTGCCGGCCGCATTGCAGTGCGAAGCCTCCTGGAAAGCCCTCCCGCGGCTCAGGCAGAGCGCGCAAGGTGCAGCAATAGATACAGCAAATTTTTTCGACAACGTTCCTCAAGATGCGGCGTGTGAAGCCCTTGTTGGGGTGGGCATGGACCCTGATGCCATCGCTACTTGGCAGTACATGTTGAAGCATCTGCGTCGATATGCATCCTTAAATGGAGCCGTATTCCGTCAACCCTTACTGTCCACCATCGGAATACCACAAGGCGATCCTCTTAGTATGCTTGCGGCTGCAACCTTATTAGGACAGTGGACCCTTGAGCTCCCGCGTCACAATCTTTTCGCCAAAGTTTTTGTCGATGATAGATTGCTTCTTAGTCATGATAATGACGTGCTCCTGCAGGCATTTCACACTACAGAATTCTGGGATGAGCGGCTGCAATTCAGAACAACAGCAAAAACAATTGCATTTGGGACTAATTCTCCACAAAATGACCTTTGGTGGACGGATGCAACGCAAGTTGCACGGCAAAAGCTCGTCGTTTATCTTGGAATTCCTTTACCATTACGTTACGTGGCATTTCAAGCGCTGAATTTTATGAGCCTATCATAAATAAAATTATTGCTGTACTCAACAAAATTGCAAGGGCACGTCTTACGCACAAAAACGTTGCTGAAGTTGTCGCCAGGAAAATCATCCCTGCCTTGTGCTACCCGTGTTCAGTTGCAAGGCCTAACAAAGCTCAGATTTCGGCACTACGGACAACAAATTTTGCTGCAGCAGCGTCGCGTCAGTGCCAAACGCTCGACGCCCATGCTTTGTTTAACGAAAAAACCCATGTTTTTGATCCTCAGTGTGCCATGACATTCCACAATCTCAGATTCTGGAGAAATGTCTATGCCAAATATCCGCAACTCTTGCCTCAATTCTTTCAATGTTGGGAAAATTCCACGCCCTTAAGCTCGGCACTTTTTGGGCCCATCACCATCTTGCAGAAAGATCTTGCGTGGCTTAATTGCCGATTACACGCTAGGGACGCTGTGCTTACACACCCCGTCTATGGCAGCATTTCCACGCAGGAGCCAGACAAAGGTAAATTTGAACATTTCATCAGAACGCTTTTGAGACAAAAACTTGCCGAACAATTAGAGCAAAAACATGTTAAATGGAAAGGGATTACCAGACTTGATCTCGACACTACAACTGCGTTTGTCAGGAAATTGCAGCCTGACTCACCCTTGAAAGTACCCATGATACGCATGCTTGCGGATGCTCATGCTACGCCCCATAAACTTAACAAAATGGGTATCTTCCCCACTCCCCATTGCAAATTCTGCTTTCATGAGAGAGCTGACTTTCAGCACATACTATGGCACTGTCCTAGGTTCCAGAATCTGAGAAACGACTGGCCTACTGTTATGCTAATGCGTGCCAATTGGCCTGAGTGTGCTGAAACAGCCCTGGTATTCACCAAAGAAATGGACCAAAATCTCAAAGGCAATGGAAAAATTTCCAGAGATTTGCTGCTGAGTTACTATTTCAATGGATGGAACTCTGTCGGAACCCTGAATTGTACGATCCCTTGCCGCAGCAAACACTTGACATACCTAGGCCCGATCTTCCTGCCCTTCCCTGTGACCCGGATGCCTCCCTTAAGCAAAAAGCTTTTACCAAACATGCACAGTTGTTACCGCTTATGTGGAAGCCGCCTGTTACACGCACGGACCTCAACAAATGGGCTGCAACGGTGGAAGACTATGCCTTAATTTTGTCCTTTTGGACCAGAGCCACCTTTGTTCAGTCGCCGCAGGCGGTAGCCGTAAACACGTGGTCACAAGCACTTGCCATCTTTGCGCAAGTTGGAGGCAAAACTGCCCCATTCTTGTCCAAATGCCAAAATGTCGGTATGGCGGCATATAAATTTAAAGCATTGTCTGCACATTTGCTTAACTTAGCGCTCCAGCAAAATCAACGCTTTAGTTTATATGATCCGCCATAACCTCATAAGTGGTTGCCTTTCTTCCCACTTGAGCTTAGTTTCCCTCATGACATTTATTTTACACATTCTTGGGACCTCACGGGTGCAGCCCAAAATTTACATCAGCACAACATGGCCTTATGTATTAATCACCATTGCAATGCCACTGCTATCCGCATTGCAACGGCTGATTTTGTCGACGCCGTTCCACAAGCTAAGTGCTACTTGCAGAAGGAACCTCTTGACGGATCTTGGCCCATTCCTGCATTCGCACATAAGAGGCCGCCGCCACCTTGGGTTGATTTGGTACTCGAATTGAGGATCAATCCTGAGCATGAAATCCATCGAATTTCTTGTATCACACAGATGCCTCTAGATACTTGGATAAATCTTACGGCAGAAGAAATCCGTTCAAAAATTCCCAAAGCACCAGGAGCCAGGGGACGCTTCAAAGCTGCCCTCAACAGATTCTCTAAATTTAAAGATGCTTTTGCTACCTTCCTTAGGCTTCAGATGTCTGGAGCAAACTCGAAATCTCATATCGTCCAGCCTAACTGGAGCGGCAACGAAAATTGTTTCTTCTGCCACAAATTAATGCGATTTTCTGCTGAGCATAGCAAAATTACGCGCAATTGCCCGAGTCCTGGTTCTATTTCTGATGCTTTATCAAAGGACTGGATCCAACAATTTGATGATATCTTGAAGAAAATCCAGACCATTCTGGACAAACTATAATTGGACACTCTACGCTTTCCATACTTTGCCTGGTAACTGAAGCTATCTAGTTGTCTGACCGAGTGTAATACACACTCCGTTTCACCTTCCATCGCCAATGACATCCGTCCGCGTTCACCTCAACTAGACCTCAAAATAATGTTGGGATTTGGTCAGGCCACTACCCTAAACCCCAAAGTAGGGTTGCCTTTTGGCTGTGGGTCCAGGGTTTTAGGGCTCAAAAGGTATATTGGGAGAATATACGGTATATTGGGGCTTTATAGGGATACTGGGAAAAAAGAAAAAGGAAACTACTATTTAGGGTTTAGGGTTTAGGGTAGGTGGGCCAAAGGATCCCCTTCTGTAGACTCCATCATGTTGGGCACCTTCCTTACCTCCGGCGGCCCGATGCACAGCCAAAAAACAAAACGCAGCGTTCGTGGCGCAACGGTTCAGCCACGCCCTCGAGAATCTTTGCTTTGAACAAAGGGATTCCGGCAAGCGGATGCGTGAAGTCCGGGTGAAATCCTACATGCCGACGCATATTAGCATCATGTGGAGGATCTCGTACATTGCGCGGAGGTCAGTGACCATCTTGGTCCAGGTGCCATCCATCTCTTGCGGGATTTGCCTGCGCCTGCCATAAACCTAGCTCCATCACAGCAATGCCCTCTTCATCATTCAGCAATGCGAGGAGGCGGAACTTTGGCCACATGCTTGTGCATCACCTTTCCAAGGGTCCTCCATGCCTGGCTGCAAATGCTCTCGAGTACTACTTTACAGCCATTTTGGTACTATTCCCTATATAAACCACCATTTAGGGTGAGGTCGGGCAAGGTTGCTTTAAATTGCCTGGCCTATCGCAGAGTGTTGAAGCTCACGGCTTTCGTCTTGTGGCTTGCAGTTAGGTTTAATCAGTAAAAACGCTTCTTGGCTGGGGAGGGTCTGTTGGAAGGGTCTACCACGGTTTAAGGAACTACTTGCACAGGTTTTCTATACCTTGCGTTCTTGGTTTACTGCTGCTTTTTCCTTATTCCTCGGTTGACTCAATCCTTAATCAGTTGAGGTTTTATCCTAATGCGTTGTTATGCATCTCTGCGCAACTTTCCAGATCTCAATTCAAAGGCGTCTGCACTTAACACGGTACTGGTATGCCCCCATACTGCTTCGATTGAGGCTGATGAAGGGCTCTACGCTTCACCTGAACTCTCCATCCTGAACTCTTACCCTGAACCCTAGAGGTAGAACTTGAAGCCGTAAACCTGGTGGTTCCTTCATGACATACTAGTAAAGGTCAGAACTTTAACTCCTCACTTGGAGTAATATAGCACAAGCTTACTGGTGGATACTCGGGAGTCAGGAAATGTAATCCCTATCTAGCATATTCCCTTATTCCCTACTAACCCGATACCCTAAATCCATGTGTATATATATATATATGTATACATACATATGTTCCCGTTTTCCCTACTAACCTCAAGCAAGCAAACCAAGACTTGCCCTTAATATCCCCATATTAGTCCCCTATATCATCCCTTGTATAACCCCCCTTCAAAGAGTTTGGACTACTTGGAGGGTCAGGGGGGACTTAGTAAGCAGGTTAATAACCCCTATAACCCTTGTAGTAACCCTACTTATCCCCCGTATTAACCTACTTATTAAGTCCCCCCCGACCCTCCAAGTATGGCCCATCTAACCCTAAACCTACACCCTTACCTACTTACTAAGTCCCCCTGACCCTCCAAGTCTAACACAAGCCAAGAATGTAATGCAACCTCGATCTCCATTGTCCCTCCTTCTTGATCTTGAGGACTGATCCAAGAGGCCTGCAGAAATCAGGGATTAAGGCTTAGGGTTCAGGGATCACGGTTCAGGGTTTATAGGGTCTAGGGTGAAGCACATGCCGTAAAATTGGGTTGCTGTTAAGGAACTCAAGCTAACTTATTATCTTATTTAGGGTTTAGAGTTTGGGGTTCAGGGTTTTAGGGTTTAAGGTTATTATAACAAGGTAACCCTGCTATCTACAATATGACCAAAATATGGTCACTTAATCTAAGGCCCTTAGCAGCATCCCAGAAAAAGTATAAACCTTGCCATTCCAAGGAACCCCCCCCCCC
>CAJNIZ010043133.1:37144-53510 GCA_905231905.1 Symbiodinium pilosum
TTTAGAGTTTAGGGTCTAAGGTTAGAGTATGGGTGTAGGCTTTAGAGTTTAGGGTCTAAGGTTAGAGCATGGGTGTAGGGTTTAGAGTTTAGGGTCTAAGGTTAGAGTATGGGTGTAGGGTTTAGGTTTAGGGTCTAAGGTTAGAGTATTATGGGTGTAGGGTTTAGAGTTTAGGGTCTAAGGTTAGAGTATGGGTGCAGGGTTTAGAGTTTAGGGTCTAAGATTAGAAGTATGGCCCCTAGTTGCTAAGGTTCTACTATCTTACTTCAGGTTATAGGGTGTAGAGTTTAGGTTCTAGGGTTCGAAGTATGGGCCCCTAATGTGGCCTCTTGCATGCCTTTTAGGGGAATTCTTGGGACCTTTCAAGGTATATATAGGGTATATAGTACTTATACAAGGATCCCAGGGTTTGGGGCCCATGCTAGGGGCCCATGGCTTCAACCTTGAATACAAAATGTCCTCCTTCTACTTAGGGCTAGTGCCTCGGTTCAAACATGTAGGGTCTCAGATTTAGGGCTCAGAGTGTATAGGGCTTATAGGGTTTAGGGCTCCAAGGTGAGATTTAGTTAGGCCTTCATGACCGACGTTATGATGCGCTTGCTGTCTTGAACAGGGGGCGGATGATTGCTGCGGCATAGTGAGGGTGTCAGGCATCGCCCTAAACCCGAAACCCTAAATCCTACCCTAAACCCTTAGTGGAGAGGAACCTGACTAAGTCTTTTCAGAGGTTCCCGTTGCCAAGCGATGCCAGATAAGCTCACAGGTGAAAAGCGGCATTGAAGCCCAGCGAGCCCGACACCCCTTAGTGAAGGAGTGTTACTGGTATCATATGAGCTATGGTCTAAACTCCTTATATCTCCCTTAATAAGCCCTGTAGGAGTCCTCTATACAATCCCCTGAACCCTAATCCCTAAACCGTAAATCCCTTATGTAACACCACTTAAGGAGTTTAGACTATGAATCATACCAGGGGTCTACATATCATCTCGCACAAACCTTTATGAAGGAGCACGGGCTCTATGAAAGGGGGTTGAGGGTTTAGGATCTACTGTCTGCATGACTAGACCCGCTGACATCATCGAAACAAGCGGGGTCTTTACTACTAGAAGAACATGAACAGGACGACTCGACCTTCAAACAACTTGGCATGGGTATTTGCAAGGGTGACATTATCCTATAATGCAATATATACTATAATGTATACTATGGTATATACTATAATATATACTTTAATATCCAATATATACTCTAACATATACTATCAAATTTACTATAACTCTACGCTCCAAAACGCTGCAATCCATCTTGTGGCATGGACCCTTCTTGCGGGGAGTCCTACACCCCAACCCTAGACCCCCACCCCCCGGAACCCTGAACCCTAAATCTTAAACCCTCAGCCCTAACCCTGAACCCTAAACCGTGGATCTTAAACCCTGATCCCTAACCCTAAACCCTGAACCCCAGCCGCTTTGAGGAGGATCCCTAGTTCTTGTAAGCTCTCATGAAGTCCTCGCATGTCGCAAGATCTTCAGGATTCATCACGCAGTACCTGGCAGTACAACTTAGGGTTTCGGGTTTCGGGTTATTGGGGTTTAGGGTTTAGGGTATTGGGGTTTAGGGTTTAGGGTTTGGGGTTTAAGGCTTAGGTACTCTACTGTGGATGAGCCCATATTATGTGACTTACTTGAAGTTCTTTGAAGAATTCTGTATAACCCCAGTTTCCATTTGGTTAAAGACCTTCTTTTCAACTTCGTTCTGTATGATTCTATCCTTAAACCCTAAACCCTAAGCCCTAAACCCTATAATATTGGTAGGTACAATAGTATCTCCCTTAATAACTCCTATAATAATCCCCGAGATTATCCCCCATATAACCCCCTTTAAGGAGTTCAGAGTATAGCTCATAAAATATTGGTAGGTACAGTAGTTATTGTAATTGTTACAGCAACCCAGGCTCAAGCACAAAAGGATGAAAAACATTCGGCCCCAAATACGGTGGCGTGTCGCAAGTTCTTGCTTTGAAGGGTATAGGGTTCAGGGATCAAGGGTTAGGGTTTAGGGCGTGGGCAGGACCTTGAAACGTGCAATTTCGCAATTTCTCAGCCATAATATGGCTTCGATGTCACGCCTTATGAGCTTCACAAGACCTGCTTGAAGCCCTGATCGGCTTCGTGGTTTAAGCCCTTCAAGGCCCCGTACAGCAATGAAAGCCTAAATGCAAAACCCTGAACAACCTGAGAAATTGCCCAGAATGCCAGCATGAGATAGCTAAGGCTAAACCACCGGGGAATTGAAACTATACATCATCAAAGCTGCGCCCAAAGGTCCATGTACGTACATAGTATAGGCGCAAGGACTTCATTGGACGTGTATACTATAAACTCTTAACCCTGGCTCAATGGAAGTATATACTATAAACCCTGGCTCAATGGAAGTATATACTATAAACCCTAAACCCTTAGTATACAATTGTACCATAGCTCCCAACGTATAGGGTACATAGTGCGGGTAGTTTAACGCCTAGATTGTAATCGCTCCCCTGATATCAAACAGCCCCGCCCGCGTAAGATTGAATATTCTACTTGTAATATCCTAAAATGTAACCTGAACATGACAAATCGGGTGTGGGGGATTTTAGTAGAAAAAACAAGTGAAGCAATGATAGAATGCGAACATCCCTTCTTCTGGCATCTCCAATACTCGAAAACGGCAATCCCGATGCCTTGGCCTGGAAAGCGTGTAAACGGGAACCCCTCTTGGGTCCTAAGCAAAAGGTCCGAGATGACTGACAACATAATTCTTGAGGTGTAGTTGAGGTAACTTAGGCCATAATTAATCACATAGAATGAATCTAGAACCATAATCTTGGTAATCGTTTGGGGGTTTCCCTAACTAAAGGAACCCGGTCTAGACCCCAAAGTACGAAAAAAAAATTTTGTGACCCTCAAAATGGTACCCCTAATTTTAGGAAACCCCCGTTCCCCTATAGCAGCACCCTAAAGCCTAAACCCTCTGTGTTTCGTACATGGAACCCTCACGGCATGCCAGCACGACATCCAAATAAGAACATGCCGTGGCGGCTGCTGTCGCTCGATGGCCAGCCGGACGTGATGGTAGTAGATGATGTACCTAAGTTACACAGGGTTTAGGGTTCAGGGTTGGGGGGTTAAGGCTTCACAGAGCTTGAGATTATGTACCTGGGTTAGGGCTCAGCGCTCAGCGCTTAAGATCTAGGATTTCAGGTTCGGGGCTCAGAAGGTTCAGGGTTCAGAGCGCTTAGGGTTTTGGGAGCATCAGTTCAAGCCGCGCGCCTAGGGCGGGCTTAGGGTCGATAAGCCCAAAAACTAAACCGTGTACCTGTCTAATGCAGGCCCATCGAGTCAGAATATGGCAGAATCAACTGAGCTATAATCAAAACTCCCAGTATCGCCTTGGTAACCCCTGAAGTAGTCTCCAATATAATCCCGTTTACAACCCCTCTTTAAGGAGTTTAGACCCTTAACTCTAGACCTTGTATAAACCCTCCCTAAAGGAGTTTACATAGCTCATATGGAGGAAGCAGCCGCGAACGGCTTGAGCAGTTGGGCTGGGCGGGGATCCAACGTCCAAGGGTCAGGCGCTGAAGCCAGGCTTCCATCTTGGCACGCGGCTGTCATTGTCGGCAAGTGTAGAATCTGCCCCTTGGCCACTTTATGCTTCATGATGAAGTGCACAATGTCCAGGGCGCTGGTCGTTGAAGTTGAGTACAGCACCACCTGCCAGGCATCAAGCCCGGCCCCATCTGGATCCAGCTGGCCAGTGTGAGGGGGTGTTCCTGACTCAAGTTGGTCAAGGTCTCGTCTGCTGCTGCTGGGATGTTGGAGGAGGGCCTCCCTGGCCACTGCCAGCACCTGGTACCCGGATGAGTGTCGACCACTGTGCGACACAGGCAGTTGCCACAGCGGATCGTCTTTGCTGGCTCCTTCGAACACTGTGATTGCACCACTGGCCAGCAGCTCGGAGTTGTCGTTGTCCGCAGCGCGGATGATCTTGGAGGGGGTGATAATCAGCGGTGAAGCGCTTCCTTTTCTGCAGGACATTCACCGGACCTGTTGCCATTGCTGCGTAGCACTATTTACACGTGGTTTGCTCAGTGATCTCAAACCGAAGCTGTTCCGGGTCCAACTGGTGCCTGTTTGCATCTGCTGTGTTGCATAGCTGCATGCAAGGTCATGTATACGCATCCAGCAGACCGACACGTGCAAGCCAATTTCGTCACCTTTGTGTCAGGCGAAGTTGCTTCTTGTATCCTCAGCTATTGTTGCCGTGAACGAGCATCGTTGTTCCGCTTGAACAGAAGCGCCTGGCGTCGTGTACAGGTGAGGATGAACAAGCGGGCTGGGCAGCACTTCCAGCCTCGTTGAGCTGTTCTTCTTTGCCGTTTGGGCAATGGTCGCGGGCGGTACCATTCACAGAAGAGCCTTCTAAGCTGAACTTTTCAGCTCAACATGATTCATAGAGAATCACATTCGGGCGCTGCCTTGGGAAACGGCGGCAACTTGTCGAGTGGTGCCTGTCACGTGAGTATGACAGTACTGGATCTGTAGTTGATGTTGCGTGTTAGAATTCATGTCGACGTGCAATGACAAAGTTTCTGAGCCCGGTGCAAACTTCGGGATCGGAACAGTTTCAGGCGCAGGGCCCTGGTTGGCACGATGACTGGTTGCAGGGTGCAACTTTCAGCACGAAGCGCGGCCTGGCGACCCGTTGCAGTTTCCTTATTTTTGCAAGCGTGAAATGGAAGCTGGGGTTCGCAGAAGGATCTCCAGGGGTAGCAATGTAAGGGGCCCATCGTATCGGAATTTGTTTGTTCAGACTGGTTGAGGGTTCTAGGGTTTAGGCTTTAGGGTTACTTTTTAGGGCTTAAGGTTTAGGGAGCTACGTAAGGATCATTTGGGGAAATATTGACAACTATTCAGGCTTCTACAGTACGAGGCTTAAGGTTCTGGCTCGAACGAGTACTACTATCTTCAGTATGAGCTATAGTCTAAACTCCCAGTATCCTCCTTCATCAGCAATAGAATACTAGAATACTCCCCCACATAATCCCCTTTAACAGGAGTTTAGACTATAGCGCGTTTGTTGCTCTGACTGATCATGCTGCTTGCCCAGAGAGACCAAGAAAAATCAGTGAATTAATCTCAAAAGGTACGAGGATCCCCAATCAGCCTCATCCCGTCTCCCTAATATTAAACCCCGCACCCACCCCAATATTAGATACTCCCTATGTGGTATATTCTAGTATATGATAGTATATGCGGAATATTTGATACCACCTGCGGCAGGGGGGATTTGATACTTGGGGGAGGGGAATCATTTGCTTTTATGAAATATTCTGAATGGAGGCCGGCTTTCAGTTTACGAGTTCTCCTAAAACCTAAGCCCCGAACCCTGAAACCCAAACCCCAGTTTTTTGGGCTTTAAGGTTTAGAGTTTTAAGGCTTAGGGTCTTAGGGTCGAGGGTTTAGGGTTTGTAGTTTAGGGCTTAGGGTCAGGAACAACATCGGTTGGTTGATTCCAGCTCCAACAACGATTATTGACACCTCGCCTGCCCGTGGGGGGCGCGGTTGATGTCCTGTCTTGCTGGTCGAGACCTACTTGTGAGGTACCCTGTATAAGTCTTTATCAGGGGTCATACTAACGGCTATATGGAACTATGTTTTTGCTATCATCCAACTGCTACAGTCTATGTGTCCTTTACAATTTCAGATTTTTTTGGAGAATGCTGCCAGGGAGGAAAGTAACCAGCAATCACCGGTACATAGCAGCCCCTACCCAAGTGCCAGGAACCTATGTAAGCCTAATTTCTACACGCTCATGCAAACTAGCCTCAACCCTAGATCCTAGATCCTCAATCTCCCTAAAATCTTACACGCTGGTCAAGCCCTACAGAAGACACAAGAAACCATGCAAAAGATCGAGGATGTCCCTCAGCGTGCCATCCAACCTGTTCTCGTCTCGCCCCCCCCTCGCCCCGTGGGAGGTCATACTTGGAGGTTTCCTAAATTTAGGGGTACCATTGTGGGCATGCCCCTCATAGGGACTACAGCATCTGGGAGTCTATAATTATTGGGGTGCCCCTCTTTTGGGAAACTACCACTTATGTCCAACCTAGTCAAGAGCAACATTGCACATAACTGTGCACCACGGCCAGACTATCATAAGGGCCCTATAAGCAGCGATCATATGGGGGCTAAAAACACAGGTGTCCTGCCTGCACAACACAACACTCCATAGCCCTACTTATCATAAGAACACCCCCAAAAATGTTTATGTAGATCCTTTCTCGTCCATCCCTTCATTCCCTGCTATCCAGAGGTAAGTACACCCTATACTTTCACTGCATAATCCCTTCTTACATGTCATACTCCACCTTCTTTGACTTTTCATTTTCCATTCCGCAAGAACAACCCTAAACCCCCATCCCCAAGCGGAGCGCATCTTGTAGAACATCGCCTTCTGCTCGGTACGAACCCAGGACCAGTCCTGTCTCAAAGTAGTGCGATTACGGAGCCCAGGCATAGACGGGAGTTATAAGAACATGATGGGGCCCCCACTCAAGGTTTTAAAAAGACTATTTCTTCTGAGTTAAAGAGGGGACATCGGTAACAGCAACTGCCCAAAAAATGTTCCCGTCTGACTATTGTACGATTGTAGCAGGGTCCCGTTTGTGGAAATGGTTGGCAAAATCTTCGTCTTTTCGCGGATGCTTCAGAGGGAGTGGGGGTGTGAATCCTTACGGTAGCCCTTCTAAATCCTATACTCACTCCCCTCTTCCCTTCAGCATTGGAAAGTCCTGCGAGCTTTGGCACTTCAAGTTCGAAGCCTAAAACCTAAACCCCTAACCCTTAACCCCTAAACCCTTAACCCTACACCCGCAACCCTTAACCCTAAACCCTTAACCCTAACCCCGAAACCCTTAACCCTAAACCCCTGAACCGCGTGGCGGCTGAAGGTTGAAGCTTCAAAGCTTGGGGGGCTAGGGATGCGGGTTTAGGGTTTAGGGTTGGATTAGGAATGAGGGAGCTGAAAGCCCAAGGCTCCGGGCCAAGAGTTTTTGCAGTTTCATTGAGGGATGTACCCATGCACCGCAGTTTTTTGGGCGTACATAGATTATACGTCTATGTGTATACATACCTCTATATATATATATATACTCGTAAAGCTACACCTGGCAAAAAAAATATAGGTAGCTAGATGGATGAGGCCCAAATTGTGGCAAGTGCCCATTGAAGGCTCTAAAGCTTTGGGTGGAGCTGCAGGTGGTGGTGAAGATGAAGCTGGGGAAAGGCACCCTAAGCCCTGCAGTTATAGGGGTTTTGGGTTTAGGGTTTAAGGTTTATAGGGTTTAAGGTTAGGGTTTAGGGTTTAGGGTTTAAGGAGGTTTAGGGTGTAACCCTACCTAAACCTTCCAAATATACCCAGAATAACAGCTCACATAGCACTTTGGGGTTCATGGCCCAGGCTAGCCATGGGGGGACTACGGAGATCCGTGTGAAATTGAATTAACCCTGAGGGTCTTGAGGGTTGGGGTCAGGGATAGGGGTTTGGGGTTGAGGATGTAGAGTTTTGGGCTGCGGTTGAGTTTGTGAAGCCTGCAGGACTCAAGACTTTGTTCTAAGAGTTCTGGGCGTCGGGAAAGCCTGCTGCAGGCCCATACCCACATCTTGCCTCTTCACCCTAAACCCCAGTCACTAGAACCCAAACACTAATCCCCATCCCTCTATTCCCTAGACCCTAATCCTTTAACCCTAATCCCTCAACCCTAGACCCCGATCCCTAAAACCTAAACCCTTATTCCCTAAACCCTAAACCACAAGGCCTCGAACCATGGCTGCTCTAGGTCAAAGGTTTAAGGTTTAGGGGTTTAGGGTTTAGGGTTATGGGCAACCGACCTTCCAGCCTTGCTCCCCAGAAAGTCCAATATCCCTGGTTCCCACAAAGACGAATATGCCCTGATTAGAGTTTAGAATTGAGGGTCAAGGGTTTAGAGTTTAGGTTCAGGGTTCCCAGAAAGCGGCATATTCCTTAATTAGGGAATCTACCTTAAATCAGATTAAGGATCCGAGTATATATCATGTAAGATATACTCTCTAATTTGCAAATATAGATATTGTGTGTCAAGCTAGCTCCCTGCGAATTCTGCCTGCCAGCACGCAGGAGTCTCAGAATTCAGCTTTAGGGTCTAGTTTAGCCTAGTTGCTGAGTTCCCTGGCCCCTAAAAAGTGTACACTTTTTCTTTAATGGGAATATAAGAACCCCAAAAGTATAAAGTGCACCTACCCAGCTACTAAGTTAGGGTTTAGGGTTTAGGAGAGTCAGAACTGATACCCAGGATTGCCACTGACGCTGATCCTTGGCAGCACATCACCCGGCACCGCTCCAAGTACAGTTCTGGCATCTTCAAGAACATTGCATGATGCCCCGGAAAGTCCAATACCCCGTAATTAGGGAATATATACCTTAAATCATGTTAAGGATCTTAAATCTGATTTGTTATATTCCTTAATAAAAGGATATATTGGACTTTCTGGGAACCCTTTACCCTTAAAAACCCTAAACCCGAAACCCTAAACCCATCAACCCTTTCACTATCCTTGGTCAGCTTCCTAAAGCCTCCATGGCAAGATTGCCGCGCTGGCAGCCAAGGCGCCAGGGTTTAGGGTTTAGAGAATTAGGGTTAGGGTTTAGAGTTTAGGGTTTAGAGTTTAGGGTTTAAGGTTTAGAGTTTAGGGCTTAGGGTTCAGGGTTGAGAGTTTAGGGTTTAAGGTTTAGAGTTTAAGGTCTGCGCTGAACCCAACTCCCCTTAGCTATGGAAGATTTCTTGAATCCTATCCGGGATCCTACGTGGAGGGGCAGGCGGACTTAGTAAGACTTATAAGCCATAGATGCTACAAGCCCCGCGACCCAAGCAGTATCATCTAATTAAGGCATATTCAATGATCAAGTCTATGGGCCTCTCCATTTGAAGCCTCTGAACTATAGTTAGTCTAATCTCCTGGTATCCCCCTTAGTGATCCCTATAATACTCCCCTCTATAATCTCTACATAATCCCCTTTTAGGAGTCTGGACTGTGGCTGTAGCTTAAATAAGCCTAAGCCCTATGCTCCCTGGGAAACCCTCTGACCTCCAGCTTCCGCAGGAACTTCCAGTAGATCCTCTCGCTGTCGGAGCGCAGGCCTCAAAAGAGTTTTGCTGTGGTGCGGGTCAATATATAGTAGTTTAGGGCTTAGGGTGTAGGGTTTATTGCTTAGGCTTTGGGACTTAGGGTTGAGGGCTTAGGGTTTAGGGTGTAGCGTTTACGGTCTCGGCCTAGCCCTTGAACGCAGGCTTGCCAAGATCCATGCGTGGCTTTCGATGGGAAGTGTGGCTACCTGGACCTCAAAAAGCCCTAACAACATTCAACAAATGATTCTACGTTATTCTGGGTGCGCAGGTATTGCTTTGAAAAACAACCCTCCGGTCCTTGAGAGATAGACTGGAGCGAAAAAATATGTTGCAATGGACTAGTGTAGGTATATTAAGGCCCTACAATTCACGCCATATATACGTAGGGGGAATTGACCTAAGGTACTAGCGTAGAGAATTCTGGATGGGTTCTTGGGGCGACCAACTCCCTAACTCCCCCTCGGGCACTCTAAACCTTCCAGCCAAGAATAATGGAAACTGTGTAGTAGCGTAGTTTAGGGTTGGTATAGTGAGCCACGCAGTTCGGGGTTTAGGGTTTAGGGTTGAATTGGGACACCCAAAATCCTCTACGTCTTCAAAATTCTACACCCAGAGCCCTACATACTGTCTATAAAGCCTAAACCTTAAACAAGCTCTGTCAGACCTAGACTCATCAATCCTTGGCCGAAACCCCACAGCCTAAAACCTAGGCCTGAATCCTAAATACCTAAGTCCTAAATCCCTGAACCGTAAACCCTACACAATTCCGACTTGAAGTATGTTACAACCCGAATTTTCATTTCGTTTAATGTGGACCCATGATGAATAACCCCCCTCCTTTTAAGGGCCTTAATATTAGGATCCCTGTTATGAGCCTTAAAGTAACGAAACCCATAATCCCCCCACAAACCGCAGCTTGGTGGCTCTCTGCCAGTCCCATGAGATGCACCAGACTTTCCTGGATCCAAGCACCCTAAGGGTCCAAGTACCGACTAAGTAGTAATTGTAGTGCAGGTTTTTGGGAAGTATATGATTATTGGGTACTTGGACCCTTGAGGTTTGGTAAGCTAGGAATGAAGGAATGGATCCTTATAGTAGTCCTTATATAACCCATTTATAGGGTTTAGGGTTTAGGGATAGCAGTCCCCATATAAGCCGTTATAGTAGTTTCCATTTTCTTTTCCATTCCTACCCTAAGCCCTGAACCCTAAACCCTAAACCCTATAGTTGTTTCCATGCTCTTTTCCGTTCATCCTAAGCTACCCCCTATATGGACCCTTAGGGGCAAGCGAACCCCATGCGGAGCTCGGGCTCCGCGTTTTGGAGTTGAAGGTTGATAGGGTTTAGGGTTGGTGGTTTTTGGTGTACTTTTGTGGTTTAAGGTTTTTGGTGTTTAAGGTTTTGGGTTTAACGTCCGACGCTTAGGATTTCGGGCTTAGGGTTTACTATACCCTAAGCCCCTAAACATGTAGATTTGTCACTCCCCCATCCCAGGGTCCAGGTAGAGTGCTGACTGTTGGCTTGGTGGTGTTCTCAAGGTGTAGGGTTTAGGTTTCAGGGTTTGGGGTTTAGGTTTCAGGGTTTAGGGTTTAGGGTTTAGGTTTCAGGGTTTAGGGTTTGAGGCTTCAGGGAGGCCATTGGCTGTCTTCAGCTCTAGTGATGTGCAGAAACTGTGGGTTAGGTTTAGGGCAGTTTAGGGCCCAGGGTTAATGGACTAGGTTTTGAGGTATTACATGAGCTAGAGTCTAAACTCCTTAAAAGTGGATTTTACAGTAACTTTTATAGATGACTATTATAGGAATTTCAAGGGGGATACTAGGAGTTCAGACCCTAAACAGTAAACCCTAGGTATTTGCAGGAGTCATCAGAGCTTTGGCTGGCACTGAATGGGCACAAGCCACAACCGATGCCCCCAGAACCTGTAATCCCCAAAAACGCTTCTTTGACGTAAAGGCACACCTGAACCCTACACCCTTAAACCCTTGAAACTTTAGACGCCTAAACCCTAAACCACAACGGTGTTCCCAAAGGCTTCAGGTAGGTACTATCGCCCCTACAGGTATCCATTGAGCCGAATCTCCCCTTAGAATGAAGCCATAAACCTTACATGATATCAGGATTTCTAGGGTTTAGGGTGTAAGGCTTTGGGTCAAGCCTAAACACCAAAAACATGTAGAACAAATGCCTTCTGAACTATTCTAAGGAGGTTTTGGGCCATTATTCTACCTACCTTTGAGGTCCAGGTAATACTTGTTTCAAGAAAGACCCCGTACTTCAGGGAAATTAGGCTCTTAGGCAGGAGGTCGGCCATGACATGTTGACGCCCATTTTGCTTATATCGGTTCAGAGCCAGGTCCTAACCTCTCGACTTCTCCAAACATGTAGATGCCTTTGAGGCGCCTCAATTGAGGAAATTCAGTAGTGCTACAGTATCCCTTTCTAAAATGCTTCTCCTTTCGTGGAACCTTATGCCTAAGTTGTAATCGCTAAGCCCCATATCGGAAACCTCTAATCCCAGAACCCAAAGCATTAAACCCACAAGTAAACCTCACCCCCTCCAGCCCCAGACCCTAAACCCTGCTCACCCTAACTCCTAAGCCCTATCCTGAGCACGAAGCCCGATCTAGACTTTTAACTCTTAACCCACCTAGCCCATAGCCCAAATCGCTGTAGCCTAAATCCATTACTCTGAAACCTTAATTTCTTCAGGCCTTTACGCCAAACCATAAGGAACAAAAAGCTATGCTGGCCTGCACCTCGAAACCAGGTCAAAAGGCCACCATGCTACATTCTGTGGGATAAAGGTAACAGTAACTTGAAACCCTGAGCCCTAACCTAGGGTAGGTTTGGGGGCCCGATGCCAATTGGATTCTTATGTCTGGCTCTATGGGGATTACGGGATGAAGGGTGAAACGAAGCAAGGTAGGTACAAACCTATCCCTGAAACCCCCAAAACCCTAGAACAAAAACAATGAACCCCACATCCCAAACTCCTAATCCCCAAACCCTAGATTCTAACCCTAGACCCCAACCCCTAAACCTAACCCCCATGCCCTAAAGCAAAAACCCTACCTAAACTATGAACCCCCCACACTCTAAATCGAAACCCCAAATCCAAAACCCTAACCCCAAACCCTAAACCCAACAACCCAAAAACCCTAAACACCAAAACTAAACACCAAAACCAAACACCCAGAAACTCCATACCCCTAAACCCAGAAACCCCAAAACCCTAGACCCCAAACCCCCAAATCCTAAACTCTAAACCCCTAAACCCCAATACCCAGGCCCCCAAACTCTAAACCCCAAACCCTAAACTACAAATCTCAAACCCCGAACCCAAAATCCTAAACCCTAGACCCCTCAACCCCAAATCCCTAAACGCCCGACCGCAAACCTAAACTCTAAGATGCTAACATGACCTCCCCTAACCCTAAGTAATGGTATTTAACCCTAAACCTAAGGGTCCAAGTACCCAATAATCATATACGTACCCCAAACCAGTACTACAATTACTGTTAACAAAATCCCAAGTACCTAATTACTGGGTACTTGGACCCTTAAGGTAAGTAATGGCAATAAACCCCTAAGCCCCGTAGCCTCTGCCAGCTCCTGCCCCCGTAGTCTCAGCGGCGAGGCGAGCCAGCGAAAGTCGCGCGCTTCGCCTAGCGGTCGCTGTGACCCCATGGGTCTAAGGTTGAAAGTTGAAAGCATGGGCCCCTAGTGAGGGTTTAGGGTTGAAGGCTAGGGATTCATGTCGGGTTCAGGCAATTTTGCAGTTTAGGGCTTGCGGACATGATGCCCTCCGCGAAGAATAAGCCCCCATACCCCTTACATGAAGTTCCGAAGCCATGAACCCTCACATATTAGGGGGAATCTTTTGTTATTGAGAGTTGTGGTTCTAGGAGATTATAGGGCTCCTGCATCACTTGGGGATGAGGAGATCAGAATGAGGAGCTTGGGTGTGTAGGGTTTGTGAAGTTTCGTGCTACGGGTGTGAATTGAGAAAGTTAGAAAACAGTACTAAAAACATTGACCTAGGGAATTCATCATCCTACACATGGAACCCTGAGCCCCAAACCCCAAACCTTCAACCCCTGAACCCTAAACCCCCAACGCCAAACCCTGAACCCTACACCCAATCATTGGCAGCAGCTGAGACATCCCTAAACCCTTAACCGCCTAAGCCATAAATGGGAGCTTCCTGAGGTGGAAACCCCACCCTGTAATAGTGACTATGAGGGATAATGTGGGCCTCCCCCCTCCCCTCCCCCCTCCCCTCCCCCAGCCCAAAATCTCTGTCTCAGGTGATTAAGTTATGAAGGATTTCTAAGGGCTCTCAGATTCGGTAGTTCCGTGGGTTCTGGATATCTGCGGCGGCTGAGCGGGGAAAGGTTTTTAAAAGGGTTTCCTTTTGAAATCCTGTTTAAAACCTATAGATTCTGCTCGGGCCCGAGGCTCCCAGATTAAAGAGGGCCTCCGAACAATGGTAGTTATTCAGGGTCCAGGGGTCTGCTGGACTACCCCTTTGCTGCAATGATTTTGGATTGGATTCGTAAGGCTTTAGAATACGGATTTTAATAATGCTTAGCGGCTTCAGGCTCCAGATTCGGTAGTTCAGTGGATTCTAGAAATTGCGTATTTCCAGAAAATGCTTGGCAGCTTCCGATATTTTCAAGGCTCCAAAAACAAAACACATTAAAAAAAAGGACCTTCCCAACAATGGCCAGATCCTGAATAAGCGGCGGCGAAAACACAAAGTAAGTGCAACATTACCAGGAAGCATAATATACCACCATTACAGAGTCGAGGGGTCCTCCTGAGAGCTTCCTCTCAAGTCTAAAAGTCCAGATTTGAAAGGTAATCGAGGAAAGTGAGCGCTTAGAACGAAATGCAAAGAACTGGTTTACGGTTTAGGCTTTAGGGTTTGGGTCTCTTCCAGTGGTTTGCTTCTGCAAAGTTGAGGGTTTGGGGTTTACGGTCATGGAGAATGTCAGTCGAGGCACAGCAATAGCCACGGTTTGCTGCCGGACAGGCATTGTTGAACACCACCTGAGTAGCGTTCTTGTTGGGTGGCTGTTGTGAGTAAGATTACATCATTCGGATAAAACATCATACCCAAAAGAGCCATGAGTATGAAAAAACCTTAGGGGGCCATAGTACCCTCAAATTGGAGACAACATTCACCTGACTTGCGAAAGCAACAATGCAGACTAAAGTACGAGGACAATTGTATTTCGAGGCCTCCAAATGGTTCAAAGAAATCCAAGTCCTATTTCGAGACTTCAGGGCCCCAATTAGGTAGACGCTTATGGACTTCGAGGCCGTTGACTTACAAATCATTTCGAGCTCTGGAACCTGTTTGAGTTCAGGTGCCGGGGACTTCTTACCAGCGCTTAAGTTGGGGAGAATACATTGCATGATGCAAGGACAGTTACAGCGCTGCCGCAAGCATCAGTCAGTTTACGAAAGCGCTTTCTTCTTCAGCCCTCGACCCTTGTTACCTATGACCCCAATGACCTACAGTTGTATGGCTTATGCCTACTAATTGGGGGAGTAATTACTACTAAGCTGTAGGTAATTGGGGTCACAGGTAGACCCTATAAACCCTAAACCTACCTCACCTGAACTCCGCCAAGAGTCAAGTCATGCCCTTAGGGTCCAAGGACCCAAATAATGGGGTTTTAGGGCCCAAAGTCCATTAATGTTATAGTATTTGGGCCCTAAAACCCTAGTATTCGGGTCCTTGGACCCTTTGGGATAATGCTTATATTGGGGATGGGAAGTCTATAAAGCCTGCGCAAGGCTTACATGGATGAAACTGCCCGCCCGGCAGTTCCTTAGGCAAGCGAAAGATATCTTGCACTGTTCACGGTGCCTAGGACCCCTAAACCCCAAACCCTAACGTCTAAACCCTAAATAAACCTCTTCCGGCACTGTGAATTTAGCCACCATAGGAAAACTTCCCAATGTAGTGGGTCAATAGGCACCAAGCGATTCATGATTCTACAGACACAGCGCTCTCGGGTTCGGGGGCATTGCAGCATCTGAACCCTATAATCCCGTCAAATCCAATGCAGAAATGAAAGACAGCAAGGCGTGTGGTAGGACCCTAAACTCTGCACACTAAGAGCGTGCAGTAAACACTGAACATGAACCGGCCAGCTGGGCTATTGCAGTTGTAGTTCTACTCTACACACACTGTCTTGACGAGACTTACGCCTTGGAATTTTCCATATGGTACCCCACAGTACCTTCCTACCCAACCTTGCCCCAGTCAGCCCCCTGATCCACGGTTTAGGGCTTAAGGTTTAGGGTCCACAGATCTGCACCGCTTATGGATCCTAAATCCTGTATCCTTGCACCCCAGACCCTACATCCTTTTAGCCTTAAGCCTGAATTCCTAAATCCCTGAACTCGAAATTTCGCAGCCCTAGACCCCTGAATTCGCAAACTCTTAACCCTAAATCCCTAAATCCCTTAATCCTAGACTCTATAAAGCCTCAACCCCAAATTCTCGAACCCCGAACCCGAAACCCGGAACTCTGCACCCTGAATTGATTTTCTAGCTGTCAACTTTCAATCACTGAACCCTAAACCTCAGAATGTAAATCCCCAAGCCCAAAACCCTAGTCTTCGTCGAGCCAGGATGCAGCAAAAGTGACGTTGCTGCTGTTGAAGCTCAGGGCGGAGCAGATGTGCTTTGCCGCATCACCTCATTTTCTTGTGGGGATATGCCTGGTAATCATAAGGATACATAGGGAAGTATCGTGATCTGGGGTTCAGGGGTTCAAAGTTAACACTACACGCTTAACCCGGGTACTGGGCCACGGGGACTGTCTCAGTATAGCGGTACCCTTCGATCATGGATTGTCAGGAGTGTGGCTTAGGGTTTGGGTCGACCCGTGGCCTATGGTGAAGGAGTTATATAAGGGCTTGGGGCTGAGGTTGTGTGTGTCTAGCTTACATGTATGGTCTAAACCCTGATACTTAAATGGTGTTTGAGGATTTTGTTTGAGAGAGTCTAGGGAGTCCTATTATTGTAGTGACTTTAGAGTGTGGGGTTTAAGGTTGCAGTCAAAAACTGTAGGTTCGTACCCTCAATGTTTGTAACCTTAGGTTTTGGGACCCAAATGATGCGCGGTTTTTATTTAAGGT
>CAJNIZ010043134.1:5246-19409 GCA_905231905.1 Symbiodinium pilosum
CCCCATTTGCAAACAAAATGATCCGGACAGCCTTCCTTTAGCGCAAACATGAATGCGCCACCGCCACCGCCACCGCCACCGCCACCGCCACCGCCGCCGCCGCCGCCGCCACCACCACCACCACCACCACCACCACCACCATGGCCACGGCCCTGCCGCCGGCACTGCCTCCGCCACCATCATTACCGCCACCAACTCCGCCTATAACAAGACAACAGCAACATCACGACATCCACAACAGCACCATCATCAGCAATACCAAACAACACAAAGAAAGAGGACAGGAATGATCGTGATACAATGAAAGCAGATGATGGTGAGGAGGATGCATCTCAGCGGCGAAACGCCACCGCGGGGGTGAAACGCCCCCAACGATGCAAAAACTCGGGGGGACGAAGCGTCCCCACACGAGCAGAGCAAAATAATGAAGAAAATGTCTTGGGCAGCGGCTTCTGGGAATGTCTGCGTGGCTCCTCCAAAAAAAGCACCTCAGGCCTAGCACGAAACTGGCGCATGTACTTTTTCTTCTACTACTACTACTACTACTACTACCCTCAGCCATTCAAGATTGAAATTGATCTATTTCGGTGGCAAATTTGAAAATCAGCCTTTCTAAGGCTTACATTTAGACTTTTCGGATGTCCAAGGTAATCAGCCGTTCCAACGTGAAGATTCACACATTTATATATATATATATACACATATTTATACCAAGGCTAATACCACCGTCATCCAGACATGACGTTCCAGGTGAAACAACAAAACAAACACAGTTGGAAAAAAGATATGCAAGGGCGAAAATAAGATCTCTCGGCCTCAGCGAGAAGAAAAGAAGGTGGAAAATCAGAGGCACACAAGGTGAAAAAAAAGGTTTTCAGAGTGGAAAAAAAGAATCCCCTCTCAAGGGGAGCCTACTGCCAGGTTAAAAATCAGACATACGCAAGGTTAAGGAGCAGATACCCCAAGGTTAGAAACGAGACCACGAGCTGGAGTCCAGTTTCGGGAACGTGAGATACAGGAGATTTGTGGGGCGGGAATGTGGGGACGGGTGGGCAGGGGGAGCGGTAAACACAAGATATGAGGTTATACAGCGATTCCAAGGCAAGGCGTGGTTGCAAAATGTCCAAGGTGGGGGTTCAGAAAAACAAGGTTGACCAGAAGATATGTGAGGTCAAAAATGAGACCTCTCGGCATAGGCGAGAAGAGACAAGGTCAAACAGAAGATGGCAAGGATGAGAAACAGGCAAATCAGAGGGCCAAGGTTGAAAAAAAGAAACAAGGTGACAAAAAAGATTGCAAGGTTGAAAAAAAGGGGTGCCCTAGTATATTGGGTTGTAATATTGGGGTGGGTAATGGAAAAGAAAATGGAAACTACTATAGTATATTCGTAAGCCCATGCTGGAAGGAGGAAGTACGAACAGCATTCGCACCTGCACATCGGAGGGGAAGAAGACAGCCTGGATATCCGGGGTGCCTGCGCTGTTTAGCTTTAGGACTTAGGGTTCAAGGAGCGCAGCAACGGCAGGATGCCTGAAGGTGACAGATTTTCTCCATCAAAGAAAGAAAGCGCAGCTCGCGCAAAGAAGGCACCCCAAAAAGGTATGAGGAGTGTTTACGTGGCATTATCCGTACTCTGGGTGGCTTCGAACTTCTGCCCCACGGGAAGTTAGCACAAAGTAGTACAAACACCATAAACAGACAAAGGAAAATGCGGGTGGCAAGTACTTCTCACTTGTAGTGTGCAATAGCAGCAACAACAGCCACAGCGAACGTGTAAACCTCTTGCTGAAGATTCAGGGCTGGGATACCGCAAGCCCTCCCAACTTCACACCCAGGACATGCCTTGAGGAGTCGTCCAACAAAACACGACGTGAGCGCCTGTGAACCCAAAAGCTCCGAAATCCAATCCACACCTTCTGGACTTGCTGCACCTGTGCGACATGATGCAAAATCCGCAAAACCGCTAAACCCAAAAACGAAACACCGCTGAATTCCAAAGCCCTATGCCCCAAGTCCCAAAGCCATAGCCTTCGGAAATCCGTTGCTTCTTCCGTGGAGGTGTCGGCAAGTCGGACTGCTGGCCATATTCCACCTAGGCTGAATATTGGTTGACTTTTGCTGTTCCCAATTTGGGGTTGAGCCATGGTTTGTCTTTGTGGTGGTTAGGCTTACGGCCCGAGCGACGCAGTGGGTATCTTGAAGGTCCCAGTAGCGAGCAGATTTTCACGCCCTGCTTGTTTCTTGTAGGTTGGCAACAACCAGTGCTTGCCCATCCTCCCCCAAACTCTATGTTAACCCAAGACTCAAGCAATCAAACGGTGTAGTGAGTCAGGGGCTTGATGGCTGAACTTCATGGTCGAGGCCCCTCCGAACCCAATTCGAGAGGTTTGAAGGCCTGATTTCATCCAACCTCCATTCATATAGGTGAGCACTGTCGGGGCCTGTGCATCACATACCCACAAAACAACGTTCATAAACATATTTTCAATGTCATCTATCCATGCAAATTTCCTTTATGAATGGAATATCCCTAAAGCCTCAACCCTTCACAATCCGTACATAACATTCAGAAAGCTGTGTGTTCCCGAAGAGCACCCCAATCTTCTTGTCGATTGTTGCCTCCGAGCCAGTAAATTTGGGCCACGAGTCCTGCCCACAATCCAAAAAGTAGCGTGCCCAGTCGGTATCGCCACCATCCTGCACAAGATGCCAAAGTCAAGCATACTGGGATTGAAAAGACATCATGGTAACAGTGCTTTAGAAACTAAGATTTACTGGGAGCTTGAAGGAAATTATAATCCACTGCAAGTGGTACATACAACCTTAATTGGGTTGTAGGTACATGTATAACCAGGGTACAACTGCCGGGAGCCTCCAAGTACAGGGGCACTGGACCAGGTTCAGGCTAAGCGCCAACGGGGCGGCGAGGACTTTTTTTGACAATGTTAGTACAATTTGAGGTGTGTGGCTCATGATTCACGAAGTATGCCTTACGACGGTGGTTGTTAGCTTCTGATATCTCACTGCGTAGTGCGCGTCCACAAAGGTAGGTTCCAACTCAGCTTTGAAAGGGAACCACATAACCGCACTTAAGTTGAAGGATTTAGGGCTAAGCGGGTAAATTTTCGGGCCAGTGCCGACACATGTCCACAACCCATGCATGATGTCCCATGCTCAAGGTCGGGTAGCATAAAACAGACGCCTGACGACCTTGCCGGTTGTGAGTACAGCAGCGCACAGGTTACTTCTCACGGGGGGTGGGGACTGGAGGGGTTAGTTCCATACAAGCGAACATGCTCCAGCATTTTGTCAGGAAGACTCACGCACAAGTTCCACACTGGGAGCGCTCTTCTTGGTAGTTTCGTATTTCTTGAAGCGAAAGGAGACGTTTGTTCTCAGGATGGCCACAGTGGGAACCCCATCAAGTTGCCAAGTTGGGAAGGTGCCTTGCGGTTGGACGGTTTGGTTTCAGATGGTCCGCGTTTGCACCCAGATGGCCTGGTGCTCCCTCATCACCACATTTCGCACGGGCGCGGCGAAAGATGTGTCGCAAAGGCAGGAGACCAGCGCTGCAAGTGCAATCTGACAAGCACTTCTGTTGCGTCTTTCGGTGGTTGCGCAGGGCCAAAAGCCGCTAACTAACCCAGAACTGATGCAATATGTGTGCTAATTCTTCATTCGCTTTCACCATTAAGGGAGCATGACAGCTTTTGCGTCAAAGTTGGGTCGCTTTTGGAAACAAAATCGCTTCAAACCAAATCGGAACGCAGGAAGTCGCTGCAAATACCATGCATCAGCATCGTTTTGCTATGGACCGGCCAGGATTTAGGGCTTCAGGCTGCTGGATTTCAGTGACCAGGACTTACGGAATTCAGCTTCAGGACTTAAAGGTTGAGGCCATTCCCTTTTTGCAGTAACTGTCCGTAAAGAGGTCTTATGAAGGTACTACAAAAACTTATAACTCCTATCGCAATTTGTGGGGTAACTGCTACAGTAAGAGGGACAAAGTGAAAATTCAGGGTAGCGTCTGAGGCCTGGAAGTTGAGGGTCACCAGGTTTAGGGTGCCATGGCTTCATCGGTGATCTTTAAACCAAACAAGATCCTGAATAGTGGTCTGTATAATCCATCCCCAATTCCCTGCCAAGTACGATCGCAAGCTCCAATGTGGAGCGCAGACTCAAAAAAAAGCAAGGCCCTCCAACAGTTGTTCATGTTGGCCAACACATGGTCCGTTTTTAGTGTTTTGGGCTTGGGAAAGTCCATCCTAGCTTTCTTGGGCATAATGCCGCTTCGTTTAGGATTTAAGGTGTAGGGTAGGGTTCAGGGTCATAGGCCCTAAGGCGGCGTACATGGATAGGCACATGTGGCTCGACAAGTGCATGTGTATTCAGGTATATTCTATTGACCGCACATTTGGAGAGTACACCTTCAGCCCTCTTGTCTCTTGCGCGTGCGCAAATAGCACACAGAGCTTTGTGTAGTCCCTGGTCCACCTGTGCTAAGGCAGTATCTGGGATCTGGAAATTCCTCCGGTAGACCTACTGGTGCTTAAGGGGTTGAATGGGGGAGTGAATATAGGTACCATTATAGCGGAATATTTGGGGAGTATGCAGGGATTGTTATAGGGATTCACTCCTCCACTCTCTTTTAAGCACCAGCAAGTAGATCAGCGAGGTTGGACAACACTGCAGGTTGCAACAGCTTCAGGGCCTTTTATGGGTCTGTTTTATATGAGTTATAGGGAGTATTATAGGGTTTACTAGAGGGGATGCTGGGAGTTTCGACTATAATTATAACTCATATCACTTTTCTTGGGGTGCGTGAAGGCGAGGCCCTGGACGGAGAAGTGCAGAATTTTTTCATGGAATTCGACTACTGGCGCCCCTTTTTCCATCATGAAAATCACCGGAAGGCTGGACCCAGCTGGGAAAATGCCTACTGTCAAGTGCATGTCTCATGTCGCCAGAAACTCCCAGCCAGACCTCTGAATGAATGTAGGAACAATAGAAATAATCGTAGTAGCAATGATAATAGTAGTTATAGTATCTATGGAAATAAGACTGCTAGTAATAATTCTTATCATTGCGTTTGCTGCGAGCTCGGCGGCAAGAGCTGCTGGATTTTCTGAGGTTTGTATCCTAGGGGCTGGGACTTGTTTGGTGCACACGCCCTTAAACCTTAAACCCTAAACCTAATTAGGGCTAATACAGATGCTTACCCTGTCCTTTCTCAAGAGCTCCAGGCAAAGTTCTGGCAAACCGGCAGAGGACTGCTGCGCAACCAGTCGCAAGCACACCTACCGCAGGGCCCTAAATAATAGAGCGTATAGGGTTTTGGTTCTAGATTACCTGTTCTAGGGATTGTATCGGGTTTAGAGCATTTGTTGGTGTGAAGTTAGGGCTCGGGGGCCTAAATGATTACAAAACGTGGAAAGTCAAATGGACAGGAACATCGAAGATGAAACGGAAGCTGGGCTTTTATAGGGTTTTCAAGGACTATCCTGAATAATCAGATGTCTACTTGAGAAACTCTATATCAACATTATACAAGGAATCAGAGAGAATAGGGTCTGTAAACATTTAGTCCCATTGCAGCTTACGGACATCTCAGGAATGGGCAGGGGGCTTGCAAGTTCCTCCGGCATCCTTCTAGATTGCACTGGTGAGTTTAGCCTGAAAAAGCAACCCTAAACCCTAAACCTGAAAACCCAAGACCCATTGGGGCTGATGCGGGGTTCTCAGTTTTTGCGCTACGCGTTCTTCTTGTAATTCTTCGGCACATTTCGGTATCTTAGAATCCTGCATGCGGAAATTGCTCAAGCACCGGGCTAGATTTTGGTCTAGAGTGCGGAAAGTCTCTTGCAACACCTTGAGCCTGAGTCGTGAAACCTGAGCCAAGAACCTCAAGCTCTTTGTACTCTCTTAGCCCTGAAGCTAAGCCCCAATCCCAAGAATTTCGCCCCAGGTTTGAAACTAATGAACCGCAAGCAAAAGGTAGAAGCCGCTGACAACATGCCTCGATACTTGTTTTGCTCAAGGGGCGCCGAAAGGGCATCCAACACCTTAGAAGCAAGTGGCGGTGTCGAGAAATAGGGGGCTCTAATATAGAGCCCTCAATATTATATCCTAAGCCCTAAACCCTAAACCCAATAAACCCAAGTGTCTTGTAGGACCTCTACGATTTAGGGCAATTTCTTTAATTTCCTTTGTTTCAGCAGTTGAGATTTCGAACTCGGAGATTGTGATTGGGGGAGTTCTCATGAATATACTGGTCTTTAGCACGCTGCGATGGAATATTGGTCTACATTAGGCCAGCAAGATTTGAGCTTTAGAGCAGAGGTCATGAGGTGAAGGGCTTTCAAAGCACTCATCTTTTGCTGGGTCTAAGATTGCCATCAAAAACACCCTAAACCCTAAACCCTAAGCCCTAAACCCCTAAACCCTAAACTTCCTAAACCCTAAGACCTAAACCGCGCACCAGAATTGACATTTCGGACCTGAGCTCCTTCGGCTGCGCAATGTGGAGGTTACCTATCAAGGGCCCTTTAGGTTTTATTAGGGTTGGGCCCTTTAGGGCCCCCGGGAATACCGTATCTAGGGTTGGGCCCTTTAGGGACCCCGGGAATACCGTATCTAGGGTCTAAGGGTTTAGGGTTTAGTTTTTAGGGTTTCAGGAGTTTGAGGGGACGAACTATACGGGTGTAATTTCAAGCAGAATGAAACTTCACCCGATGTTGTGTGGTTCCTTGTTTGCAGAGTAAGGGTTCATGTGGGAAGTTGTTAAACCAAGGCCCCTTTTGAGGGTCCCATGATTATTCGGGGACATGCTGGGGAACCGCAAAAGGGGCCTCAATTTTGATAACTGGTAGCACTGCACTGGACACCAAGCATATACAAGCACTAATAGCCCTGAGCAAGTCTATCATTATACACAGCCAAAACTAACCCTGGCGGTGGATGACAAATATGAGATTAAACTCTCAACCCTGAGCCCTTTTCCCCAAGCCCCTCAACCCCATAAATCCCTAGGCACGAAAGGCTGACTCCCTGATTGCACAGGAGCATCTTACGTCCAACGCCACAGCCTCCTCTATCATGGAACCTTGCATTCTATGCAAACCCCCTTGTTTCCGGTGGTTCTTGCATTAGCCGAGACTCTGCGCCCAGTGCGTCTGGGGTGCCCTTGGTGAAGTCGATAGAAGAACTTCCTGCACTTGGTTACGTTTATAGATGCACCGAAAAACAACCAGCACTTTTGTGAGTAAACTCCTAAATTTTCCATAGCCAAGGTTTTGTGCACTCTCGAAATCTGGTCCTCATGCTCCTGGCAGCAGTGGAGGTCAAACCAACCCACCAGACCTGAACACAAACAGGTTGCTTTCATGGTTTAGGGGTTCATCTATTTTTGATGGGTTTAGGGTTAGGATGGTGTGGGTTAGGAATTGGGGTTGGGGATTAGGGTCTTGGGTTTTAAGCACACTTTCCAAACTGCTCGCGGATAGGGAATGAAGGCATGGAAAACACTATGCGCAATACCATGTTTCTTGGGATTCAACAAGGGCTATGAAACATTCAACAAGGGCTATGAAACATGTCTATGTATGAGACCCAGCAATTCTACAGAAACACAAGGGGATTCAGTTTACAAGGACTCCAGCAGGACTATCTGAGACAATCCAACACATAGCCAAGACTGCTCACGGATTTCCTCAGAAAATCCTGTCTGTGGATCGAGACCGGCGCGATCATGGTTTTTTACGAAAAGGGTCTTTTTTGTCTTTAGGGTATGAATGCCTTAACCCCTAAACTCTAAACCCTTAACTGAATCTCAGGCTGGGGATATTTTGCCACAGCTCACCAATTCGGGGTGAGGTTGCTCGAGGTCTTTTTAATCTGCGCAGAATCTGTTAGACTGGGCTCTCAAAAACCAAGCCTTAAACGCTGAATCGAGAACCCTGAGGCCTGAACCACACAAATTTGTCCAAACCTTAGAGCTATAGTCGAAACTTCTAGTATCCCCCTTAATAACCCCTACAAGACCCCCATATATAATCTATTATATAACCGCCTTTAAGGAATTCAGACTATAGATGTCAGGACTTGGGAAGCGGTGGGATCAGTGTTGAATCTAAGGATCTTGGGACGTAGAACGCATACGCAAGCCCTGTAACGGTTACAGTTTTAGCTCGAAACGGCGAGCCCCTAACCTTCAACTCTAAACTATGCCACATCCTGGACCACTGAGGCTTACCTTGTTTTGATTCTCCAGCTCTGTTTGGAAATCCTGAACCCTGAATCTCTAAGCCTCGAAATCTAAACCTTGCATCCCAACCCTAAACCCAAAACCCTGAACCCTGATCTCCAAACCCTGAACTCTGAACCCTCAACCCCAAACTCAAACCCTGAGTCCTACTCGTCCACACGTCCCGTCTTCTTGAAACCCTAAACGGCCTAAACCCTTCCAGCACTAAGCCCTGGGTTCCCCAAGAGCCCCTCAATAATACGGGCAACCCTTTTTCCTAATGATCAACTTTAATGAGGAGACCCAAAATTAAAAAGGTAGAAAGTGCACTACTGGGGTACCTAAAATCTCTACTCCACAGAATCCAACTGCACTTTTTCTGAAACGGGCCGTGCTCTGTCAACGCTCAATCCCATCCACTGGTTGAAAAGGGCTCAGGGGCTTGAGATACAATATTTCCAGGGAGCCCAATACCCTGCAATTAAGGAATATAGCTCAAATTATATCAGGGACTCTAGTAACCCTAGTACCATTTAAGGTATTTCCTTATTTAAGGGGTATTGGGCTTTCTGGGTTCCAAACTACCCCAAACCCGAAACTTGTTTTTTTACCTTGGACTGCCTGCACTCTCCTCAGGCTCGTCTAAACGGATCTCATGCCTCTGTGCCTGGAAGAGGTCCTCGGCACTACCTGGGGGGTTTAAAGTTTTGCTGGTGATGTCGAAGCAGTGATAGCGTGAGCATTGTAAAAATATATCAACAGTGGTAGGGACGTAGACAAAGGTGCGGGGGGTTTAGGGTTTACGGGTTGAAGGCCGAGGGTACCTGACCAAGAGCCAAACTTGCACAGCAGCTTTTTGATCATAGAGCGGCATTTCAACATGCTACATGTCGGTGATACAGCGAGTTGCCAAATCGATACATTTTTAAGCTTTTAAGCCAAGAATCCTCTGAAACCCTCTTTACCTGAAGGATCCAGGTGCCAGGGCCTCGTAGGCATTTAGCATATCTGGCTTCAGAGCTCCGTCTATACAATGGAGTTGCTGAGACCTGAAAAAGCGGTCATGATGGGATTTCTGCGTGTTTGGCAGAAAATCTGCCAGACTCGAGAGCTTAGAGAGGGTGAGGACTCGGGATATACAGTGCGGGGGGCGAACAGTTTTGCATGAAGCTGGGCCTTTCTACCCAGAGCTCTGGAGTTTCCAAAAACAGGGTCCCCCCCAAAATTGACCCCTAGGGGATACTGTACTCCAATGTATAGGAACTGCCAGAATGGAGGCTTGATTTTTACACTGCAAGAATATCTGGCGCTGAAGGTCTGGACGCAGAAGAAAAACCGCTCCTGCCCACAAAACGGGCTGTATGGTTTCGGGTTTAGAGACTTAGGGTGGAGGGCGCATGTGGGGTTCAGGGTGCTTGGACCTGTCTGCAGGTAAAGCCCTTCTAGCAGATGCGCTAAGCTTGTCAATGCCTGATGAGGAAGCGAAAATGAGTTCGTTTACTACATTCCAGGTGAACTATTTACACCACATAATGCCTATTCGGACCCAACCGATAGTAAATTTAAAGCCTTCGAAATGGTAATACCTAAGCCCTGAACCCTAAATCCTAATAGCCCCTCCTGTTTGTTCCTGAAGGTGCAGCTCAGCTTCAACTGTTCAAATCCGCCTGGCAACAGCAGGTAGGGGTGTGTATGCCTGCGGGTAAGCTAAAGGTTCGAAGATTCAGGGGCTTTTGGGTTCGTATTGCCATACTTGGAGAAAGTTTCGGGCCAGGAGTTGCTGGGGGGGGGGTTTTGCACAGAGTGACAAGCGATCAAATAGCATGTGGAACTTCTGAAGGAGTTCGTCACAGTTTTCCCGCGCTGGCCCTAGTGTTTTATTGCCGTTCCTGCCCTAAAGACTTGAACCGAGATAGGAAGCAGCTCTCAAAATTAGGGCCATACATGGGGGTGTCCAGCAATGGGTCTCCCCTCGTATCTCACAGTAACATACCCCTTTATTCTGGAGACCTACCAAAAGTCACGCCAGTTTCTGCAAACATCCATACGTCTCCCGCGAACCTAAACCCTAAACCCTACACCCTGAACCCTAAACGCTAAACCATCCTAAACCCTAAAACCTAAACCCCAAATCAATCTATCCTGTGCTTTTTGGGAGCCCGAAGCCTCCAACAGCAGCTGCGGACTGGATTGGAGCGTATCTGCGGAGACTGCCTAGGTCATAAGATTTACGGTAGCGTTTCAGGTTTACGGAGTTAATTCTTTAGGGTTCAGGGTCTAGGGTTCAGGGCTGAACTCTAAACCCTAAACGCTAAACTCCTAGGGTTTTGGGGTCAGGGTTTAAGGATAGGGTGCAGATGGCCTCTGAAGCTTTGGGACTTGGGGAATCTTGCTTTGAGGACAGGGCCAGGCTGAGAGGTTGGCAGAAGAGTTCCACAGAAGCCCCGTGTTCAACAGGCTGGCGGTCTAGGGTTCAGGGTTTAGGGGTCTCTTTATCTTATACATGTATGAGCCATTATCCCTCCATCCTTATCAAGGACCCCTAGTCACCCCCAGAAAAAAAACAGAAATTTGATTTAAAGAAACCACCCACCTGTCTGGCTTAAGCTCAAGAAAGGAGAGCTCAGGTGTTTTCTGGGTTTTGGGACATTTTTCAGATATAGTCCCCCTTAAGTAGATGGAATATGGGGTAGATGGGGATCTTATTGCAATATACCCGAAGCCCTATTCTATCTACTTAAGGGGGACTATAGCTGGCCAAGGCAATCCGTGCGTACTAACATTAAATGCCTCCCTCTCCCCCGGTTAGGGGCGGTGGGGGGGGTTTAACATTAGTACGACCTGGTTATAATGATTCCAACGCCCAAAATGAAGGTAAGTTTGCTACCACCTTGTATATCAACCACCATTTAAGGCGAGGTCAGATTGGGTGACTATAATTTAGGGTTTATAAGGTTTGGGGTTTAGGACATATTCTCTGACCATTTGACAGCCCATGCTTGCATTTTTTGATGAACGCAGCTTCAAGATTAATATGGTGTTCAGGAGGCTACGCCCCTACAGTTGAAGGATGAGACCTTGCACCACCAGCGATCCCTGAATTAATGTAATTCCTACGACTTTGGGGAGTGACTAGAGATGGTGCAAGACTTCGTTTATCAACAGTATTCTCTTAACTCGAACAAGGAAGGTCCTCTTTGGACATCTAACTGTAATCATTGGCATGAGGAAACCCATACACGAAAAAGTACCAAGAGGTCCTAAGCTTCCACAGGCTCTCAATGTTGACAGGTGCTGCATATTTAAGAATCCATGTCCGGGCTGACCCCGGCAAAGACTCCGAAATATCATAACCCTTTTTCTGGGGACCCCACAAAAATACCCTAAACCCTAAACCCTAAACCCAAGGCCTAGGGCTGACCGCCTCCCTCCAATATTGGCACCAGCGGCCAGCGGACCACACCGTTGACCTTTTGCAGAATTAATTGCAAGCCCTGGGCCTTGGGTTTAGGGTTTAGGGTTTTAAACCCTCAATCCTACTGGTTCCAAGGTTTTTGCCAGGCAAGAACAACTTTGAATTGCTCGCGGTGAGCGGAACGCAGAATGGACAAAATTGTGGCTTCAGGGCTTAAGGGGTTTAGGATTTAAGGTTCATGGTGTAGGATCTAAAGGGTTTAGGGTTCAGGGCTTAAATGGTTTAGGGTTCAGGTTTGAGGGTTTACCGTACCTCCTTTCCGAGGTTAATGGCAGGCTCTTCAGATGCTCGGGAGGTGGCCGCATCTAACATTGCTCTCACTTTGCGGGCCGATGTTTGGCTGATGCCTTCTAGCTCTGGGTTCAAGGTTTGGGGTTGTAGGGGCCCATGTGGTTTGGGGTTTCGGGTGTAGGTTGCTTTAGGCTTTAGGGTGTAGGGCTGTCGGCGCCTAGACTCCTACATCCCAAGCGGACCTACTGAATACCGACAAGAAGCCGACAAGAATAGCCTTTCTACCCTCATTTTTTCCAGGCGCTCATTCTCGGTGTTCTGGGAGGCCTGGGTAGGCTGTTGGACATGGACCCCTGTATGGCCTTGATGTAACCCAGCTGTCCATTTCATTTTCCATGTTGCTTTCCAGCTGATTCTCCACCATTTTCGTTCTTAAGCGCTGAGCCCTCAATCCTAAATGGCAGTTTCCATTGTATTTTCAATCGCCTCTATATAATCCATAGAATCACTACCCTATACACCAAGATAAACTACCCTTGAGCCTCCACCAGGAGGGGCGGAGGCCGCAGGCTGCAGCCAAATGCGTAGCAAGCCGGGAACCATTCGTGGCCTCGGTAAGCGCCTAGGGTTTAGGGTTAAAAGTCTAAGTTTGGGGTTACGGCTTTAGGGTTTAGGGTTCAGGATCAAGGTTTGGGGTTAAGGTTTTAGGGTTTAGTATTAAGGGTTTGGGGTTTAGGGTGAAGGGACGGAGCTTCTGGGAACCCTGGAGATGTGCGGGGATTATGAACAGGGTTCTTTGGGTCCCCTCTAAGGAACTTGTGGATGAACATTTTGGAACTTCTTAAGGGGCTCAAGGTTTTTCTTGGTTTTGGGTTGAGAGTTTTTTTGCTTCACGTGTAGAGCACTCGGGGGGCAGTCAAAACTATGGTCCCTTTTTGGGGCACGCTAGGTAATACATAGTGGCCTTGTTGCGCACAAAGAAGTACCAAAATGTTGGTAACGTACGAACTCAATTTCATATCTCCCTTGGTCTATCAGCTTATAGAGCTCGTACGGGCTTACGGTACGGGGTTTCAGAATCCAAAGCTTTGGGAGCAAGAAGTGCTGTCCAGATCTTGGGCTCTTACGCCTACCCCTAAACCCCTAGGCCCTCAACTCTAAACCCCTAAGCCCGAAACCCTACATCCCAAACCTTATAAACCTTAAACCCTAACATAAACCCTAAACCTTAGACCCTAAACCCTAATCGCGCAGGCTTCATCTTCGGGCCTGGGTTTGGTGGTTCGCGATGTTCATGAACTTGATTGTGTTTTGCATTTTGTGCTTGGAAATGATTTCCAGAACCTGGCAAGATCAGCTTAGAGATTTTGGATGTGAGGGTTTAGGGCTCAGGATTTAGGGCTTGGGGTTTAGGGTTCAGGATTGTGTGGTTCATGCGGCAGGCCTGGTGGCAGCTGTGCATGGCTTTTTCAGTCCTGTAGATCATCTTCGCTTCAGCTCAACCTTCGAAAGCTGATGGCCCTAAACCCTAAACAAAACCCTCAACCCTAAACAAAACTCGACACCCTAAAACCCTGAACCCTACCCAAAATCTTAAACCCCAAACACGGGCCGATTTTCAGGCTTTGGGGTGTCGGCCTTGAGCTCCTGTACTCTCAGAGAATGTGAGCTACGGACTAAATTTAAATTGGGGGGGCCTGTGGGGGACTAGGGTTTAGGGTTTAGGGTTAGTTTAAGGCCACAAGATGCCCCTGGGCTTGAAGATTCGGGAGTTTAGGGTTTAGGGTTTAGGGATAATTTAAGTTGGAGGGACCTAAAGGGGACTATATAGGGTTTTGGGGGGGACCTATTAAGGGATATACTACAAATTTAGTCCAGGGCTCAAAAGAGCTTCAGGCCCTTCAGCACCTTTGGCACCAATGGACTCCTACCACATCCCCATGACCGTGCCTTAGACTCTACACTTCTACACATTAAACCCTAAACCCTGAAACTCTAAAGCCTATACCCTAACCGCTAACCCCTGAACCTTAAACCCTAAATCCCTAATCCCTAATGCCGGATCTACATCTCAAGCTGCCAGAGTGGAGGGTCTTGAAGCTGCATCTTAGGGTTTCTCAACGAGCCGGGCCCTTCGGGAATTGTCGGGAGACAACAGGCCCCCCCCTTGGAGTTAGGGTTGGGACACTTTTGAAAATATCCCTAAACCCTAAAC
>CAJNIZ010043134.1:19556-31693 GCA_905231905.1 Symbiodinium pilosum
TAAACCCTAAACCCAAACCTAAATCGCCCCTAGAGCCGATTGGCCTGGGATTGAAGGAGTCTCGGCAACGCAGAAGTGGCAGGGCCATCCCTTCATTCAGGCCGAGAATGCCAAGCCATTCCTTGATAGGCTTTGGGGTTTCAGGGTTTGGGGTTCAGGGTTTGGGGTTTGGGGTTTGGGGTTCAGGGTTTTGGGGTTTTAGGGTTCGGGTTTGGGGTTTAGGGTTTTTAGTGTTTAGGGTTTTTAGGGTTTAGGGTTTTAGGGCTTAACGCACAAGGAGGGTGAGGGGCTTGAGGCTTTCAGGACTTAGGCCTTGGGTAGTAATGGAGAGTCAAATGGAAAAGAAGATGGATAGCGAAATGGAGGTTAGGATGATACAGATATTTAGGATTTTGTGGCTAGGTGGGTGTGTTCTGAAAAATCAGTTTCATCTACAGCAGCGTCTACAGCAGCGGATATAAGGGACTATAAAAATTCCACTCGGACATAACTCGCGTTTTCCCTACCTATCTTTAACCACTTAAGACAGAACGTGTATCCCTCTAAGTACTTGGCATAACAGCACCCCCTTGTTTTTTGTTTATTTTTTGTCGGGGGTGTCTTACTTCCCAACCCACAACAGGAGCTTCGGGTTGAATGCTTGCTTTGTAATGAATCAACCTCTCTGATAGAAAAACACAGGTAAGGTTTAGCTAAGGGTTTAGGGTTTTGGCTTAGAGGCTTTAGGGTGAACATGCAGAACATGGGCACTAGGCGCAGATAGGGTTCGGGGTACGTGCCTCGAAGCTCGTAACCCCGCCAATCACGAACAACGACAAAGCTCTGAACCCCGTGCACGCAAGGCCGTCATTTTTGCATATGCCCCATGAACCTCGAAAGCCTATACATCCCAATCCTATAATTTCTGCAATACCTCAAATTGGAGGCTAAACCTTCTCTGAAACCCTACACGTGCAAGCCTTCACTCCAGCCGGCACACCCTTTAAATTCCAAGCAAAAGTGCATCATTTGCCATACTTATGGCTCGCTTAAAAAGCCCACGAAGTCCACTAATCTGGTTTTGTGGGGTTATAAGTGCTGGGTTTTCATTGCCCTTAGCCCAAAACACCTTGCCCCTTAACCCCAAGCCCTAAGCCCTAAAAAATCAAAAGCCAAAAGCCCAACACCCCAAAACCCCAAACCCCTACACCCAAACCCTAAACCTCTAAACCCAAACCCTAACTGTGTTTAACCTTGTTGCCGGCAAGGTGCGGAGACAACTAGGTCAACTCTCCTGGCTCTGCGGCTGCTACGCAGCATCCGCAGCGGGGGGCTAGAGGACTTGTATAAGTTCTATAAGGATACCAGGAACATATAGGGCTTAGGGTTTGAGGTGTATACTTCGCCTTGAAGGAAGTACACTAAACCCTAAACCCTGAGTAGTTTAGCAATGGAGAATAGAATGGCAACTACCATTTTGTCTAGGCTCCATGGCTTCTGGCTTCAGACTCACACAGGGCATGCGGTGTAGGGCTGAGTTGGTTTTGGGTCATGGTTTAGGGTTCGTTTTAGGGTTTACTTTATAGTCGCAATGTGGCTTGGGGTATATCATCATGAGATCCCCACATACCCCATATTTTGTCTACTTAAGGAGGACTATAGGGTTTAGGGTTCAGGGTTTGTCTAGGTCATGGTTGAGGGTTTTGTGTTCTTTGACTGAAGATACCACATAAAGGCCTAACTGCAGGGGATTCTGGTAACCCCAACCCCAAACCCTAAACCCCCTATGACTACCATATGACTAGAGTAGGGTCTTGATTTTCGGGAGGTAAGGTTACCAAAAAACCCTTCTGAATAGGAAGAGTAATAGTAGTATTCATGGCAACAGAAATTGGTACTGGTGATACGTAATAATCATTGAAAACTGGAAAAATGTGACCCAAACACGTTGAAAGGTGCATCTAAGATGAACAACTTGCGCAAGCAGGGGCACTCCATGATGAGAAATCCCAATACGCATTCTTCTTGGCAATCCCTAGGCTTGCCTGGCTATTGTTTGGGGGGGTTGCGGATTTAGGATTTAGGGTTTAGGGCAGGGTTTTGGGACCCTAGGATGTAAATTCATTTCGATCTTACAACGCGAAACTTTACCCGAACCCAAGTGAATCTTCGGTCTGAATTTCAAACATCTCAGCCTCATACCTTGAAGCCTTCAAGCTCAAACCTCCAACCACAAATTGTGAGCTTGGATTTCTAAACCTTTGGCCCTGAACCTTGGTGTTTTTCTTACGTCCTAAAGTTGGATCCTATACCGCAAGCTTGCAACCTGAATTCGAGATCCGAAGCGCTACGCCTTAGACGGGCTTAGGGCTGAGGGTAACCCGCAGTCCCCAAACTCCACAGTTCAAGATCCCACCTGGGCCATGCGGATGTTGGACTTTGACAAAGCTTCTCCACAAAGTCGCAGTGAACCACGACGCGCTGGCGGTCCTTTGAGGGTTGTCTTGAGCCCTGTGGAGGCAAAAAATCGAAAAGGTTTTTCCACTACTCACAGCAGCACCTGTTTCCATATTTTTTCATGAAGCCATCAAGATTTTACAGCCAGTTGATACGGAGTTCTAGCACCCTCAAAGGATCCCAAACACCACCGACTTGTTTAAAGGGACCCTACGAAACGCTACGTACCAACCCTTGGAAGGAGACGCTGCGCAAAAAACCTCAAATCTTCATTCTTTCAGTAGCTGTTTGCCATAAAAGTAAGGTCCTGGGCTACAGGTTTAGGGCTTAGGACGAGGCAGTTGCATATCCTCCTGACATCCCTAAAGTCCTGCAAATATCCTCCCTTAAGGGGGTTGAGGGTTTAGGGCTAAATCCTAAACCCTTAAACCTTCCCATCCCTAAGCCCCAATGCCCAAGTCCTAAACCCTCACCCCCAACACACAAACCTTCATAAACTAAACCGTAATCCCCAACAACTACTACATAGTACTTAGCAATGTTGTCTCTTATAAGCCTTAAACGATTGCAGTTTGATATGCTCTGGAACCCCATCTTAAGTATTTAGCCTACAAAATCCTATAGACACAGTCTCCTTTCGTTTCATTTTTTGTTTCCCACTCACCCGTTCTGCGTCCTTGGGTCCGTCAAGCCCTACACTGCAAAACGTATTCCCCGAACTCCAATCCGTAAACCCCACCAACAATGCGGGTTCACCTCAGATACCCCCAAGATACTGTAATCCCTATTACGGGAAGGGGATGAAAACCCTAACCCCTAAAGCCAAAAACCAACACTCCTAAACTCTAAGCTCTAAAACCCTTAGCCTTAGACCCTTCAAACCATAAAAACCTAAACCCTACAAAGCCAAATCCTAGACTCTCAATTGTAAACCCCACATCCAAACACCTACACCCCGGGCCTCCTCGCTCCCCAGCGCTCCCGAAAGAACCTTCGGGATGAGCTTGCAAAGCTCAGGGAGGGCCTGACGCCATGTTGGGCCTTCTTCAATAATTTAGGGCTCACGGTTTAGGGTTTAGGGTCTATCTTGTTTTTTCGAATCTTTCCTTCAATGGTGTAGGGTTTAGGGAGGGTTTGGGGGGTTCTCCCTGGTTGCTGATAACCCGCAGCTTTCCTCAATGATATTCAAAGCACCCTAAAGTAACCCAGAAGCGCTGGAGAACTTTAAAGAGTTTGAGTGAGTTGCTGTTAGGGAACTTAAACTAAGGTACCATAAAAAAGAGACCCTATGCTTCGCAATATGCCCATATTATGGTGATTCAATGTAATTCCTTAACAGCAACCCAGTTGAGGGGCGCGTAGGTGTTTACTGTAAGAGGCAGGGACTGACCAAGATACACTGGTGTACGGTTTAGAATTCAGGATCTCTGTTGCAGGGTGGCAGGGTCTAGGGGTAGGCGGACTGAAAGAGTTAGTAAGTACTCTTGGGTCCATGCATTGAACCAGCACATCCCAAACTCCCCTCAATATGGCTTTCTCGCATTCTGAAACTTGGATTGCGTGGGGGGAATTGCCTTCGTGCCCCATGCCTTCAGGTGGTGGCTGCTGGTCAGTGGAGTGAAATGTTGTAGGGGAGGTCTCTTGGAGTCTAAGACATCTTGGAGTTGAGATTGAGCGATTTGGGATTTGGGTGTGGGAAATAGAATTAGAAGCTTGGGGTGGTAGTTCTGCATGGGTTACTGCGTGTTGCGCTTGAGAAATACACACGAAGGCTCTGAAGAATACGTACGTTGCACCATCTATTCTGAAACCCTAAGACCCTGAACACCTGAGGTCTTGGACTCTAAGCCCTAAACCCTAAACCGCACCCATAAGACTCCAGAACTCGAGGAGATAAACGTGCTCTTGATTATAATCCAACCCAACCCATGCAAGTAAACCTGTTCGACGCCCCTGCAAACCCTAAACCCTAGACACTGGACCCTAGAGCCTGAACGCCAGACTCTAACCCTGTCTGCCTCCACGGCATGCACTTGAGCTGCTCCCCCTTGCATTCCAGGTGTAGTCAGTGTAACTGACTTGCCAGGCTAGTAGGTGCTGCTCGGCACGCATTCCCCTTACCTCCTTCCAGTGATTCTGACCATTCTAGCCTATGCTTTTTGGGCTATGGCCTTGGTTGGCAGTACATACTGCATTCTCGCTACTTGTGATTCCACATTCCAAGCTGGTCGTAGTCGGCTAGGTTCCTCGGGCAGAACTGACCTGCGCTTTATCATGTTGCGGCCATCATGTTCTGGTGATACAAATGGAACATATACCATTCATGGGGCTGTCTAATGCCATCCTTTCCAGTTTATGGACCATCTGCAATGTGGGTTTCACATGCATCCTTAAAACCATCCCGCTACTGTACGTCCGTTTGTAAACTCATACCCTACAGCCTAAACCCTAAATCCCAAACCCAAAACCTTCAAGTTCTGGGAATTCCAACGAGGGGCAAAACCATCCGCAAGCTTTCACGTGCTCATATGGTAGGCTGTCTGAATTACGGTTGCTTTGATCCCGATTATTGATTCTGCCCCTACAGCAATATTTAGGGTATCCAACAAGGGGCTGTGATTTCGAAGGAAACCTACCATGCCAAGGACAAGCTGAAGCGCAATAGCATCAGGTGGCTTCGTAATCGTCACGAAGGAACACCCTTAGCAAAAGCTCTGCATCACGGAGCCGCTGCAAATCCCTTACAGAAAATTGTCATGTGAGCCAGTCGAAACTCTTAGTATCCCCCTTAATCAGCCCTATAATAGTTCCCGAAACAACCCCCCAAATAACCCCTTTGAGGAGTTTAGACTATGGCTCATGTGGATGATGCTTTGGCGGGTGGAGTACCGAGAAGATGGTGGTTATTGGATGCTTCTGGGTGATCGCCAGACTACAGTTTCCTTGTTGGGCTCCAATTCTAGTAAAGCTGACATATGTAGGTTACCTTGAAAGAGGACAATGATGTTGACGACCTTAAGAGTCCTTGAAAGGTCCCACTTGAGCCATAATCTAAACTTACCAGGGGTTTAATTTGCTCCTGAGCCCCCCCAACCAGTTTCTGCTCGCAGGCCTTTGACTGCAAGGGCAGAGAGGATGCCGGTACCAGCACCAACGTCAACTACCACCTGCTCCGGGGACATGGAAATCCAGTCAACACCCTCCTAAATATGGCTTATGGGTTCTGGGGTTGAGCCAGGGACTTGGGAAGTCAAAGGACAGAGGGGTTAAGGTTAGGTCCTACTGCTGTGCATTGCGCAGTCTCCTAAGTCTGGCTTCTTCCCCCTAACCCTGTTTGAAGATCCTAACATAGCCATCAACTTGAACCAAAAGGTGCACCAGCTATGGTTTACTACGACGACCTGCAGGCAAGCATTTCCAAAAATTAGGGTCTCCTGTATTTATTTGGGGTTTTCTATAGGTTAGGGTTCCCTTCTCTAAGGCTTGTTGTATATTCTCAAGGTTCCTATTCATGGAAACTGAAATATACACTCCAATATCACAAAAGGACCCTGGACCGCTTACTTTTGCAATCCCCAATTCCTAAACCCTACTCTACAGTTTCCCCCATATAAACCTAAACCCTAACCCTAAGTCCGGTGCTTAGCAGAACATGCGCAAACCTGCCTTACCACACAGCTCGCTGCTGTGCTTGCCAAGGCCTACGCTTTAGGGTGTAAGGTTTGGGGTTCAGGATGGGAGGTTTAGGCTTCAGGGTGTAGGGTGAGAGGTCTAGAGTCTGGGGCTTAGGCTGGGAAGTTTAGGGTGTTTCGGGCGTTCAGGGTGGGAGGTTTAGGCTTTGGGTTTAGGGTGAGAGGTTGGTAGGCCGAGGATCCTGCTGTTACATTTTACCGGCAGTTGCAACTTTCATGCACCGCAGAGCTACTATAACTCCTGCGAAGGACACTTTGGAGCCCTAAACCTTAAACCCCCAGAGCAGGGCACAGATTTCAGGGTAGAGTTGGTCAGAGGCTCCTTAGAAGGCGACAGCGTTTGAAGCCCCAAAATCTCCTGGCGAAGTAGGACCTGAGCGCCCTAAACTCTAAACCCCTAACCCTAAGATTATAGGATGTTGGAGTATGTTCCACACTCATTACACATGCGCTATAATCTAAACCTCTAGTATCCCCCTTAATAAGCCCCAGTACACTGCCTCATGAAGTCCCCTAAAGGTGGCCCCTCCAAGGAGTTTAGACTATAGCTTATACATTTATATATGTGTGTATATAAAACCCTAAAACTACAGTGGGTGGAGTCCACCCTGTATGCGTTATCTCCTAGGAATTGCAGTTGATTGGGGACCCTAAGTTGTGCAAGATGTCTTCCATCCACTGTCAGAAAAGGAAGCCTTTTGCGATAGTCGGCAAAGGAGCCAGAAAACCCCGAAAAGGAGCTATGTAAGGGCCTAGTCACTTGGAATAGGACTTCGAAGTAATTCCTACCACTGTCATTATACAAATATGATTACATATTTCTGCCTGCTCAAGCTTCCACCGTACAGGTTTACCCAAAACCCAAAACTGTAAACCGCTTTACCAAGTGGCACTGGGCGTAAAACTCGTGCCGGCGGCTATCTCGCAGCATCGACAGGTGCATCTCCTAAGAAGGTGATACAGTTTAGGGATCAGGAGGAAATAGCAGCAGGAATAGCAGAACACCAGCCCCCTATCATGAGTTCTCTTCTTATACTAGATTTGTAGTATACTGGGAATGATCATCTGTAGCCTATATCATTGGGAGTGTAGGGTTTTAGGGTTTATGGTTTAGGATGCCCAAGAAGATTTACAGCACTGCGATGGCATGGCTTTGTAGGTTTGTATACATGAGGGACTCTATGCAGTTGGACGCCTGCGGATTCGCCCTTGTTGCTGCCTAAACCCTAAACCTGAAACTGGGCTTACACGCAACGAAAAATGGGACCGCAACTCCGGGTCCAAGGTCCCTTTTCTGTGGACAGAAACTTTCATATCTTATGCGCGCAGCCATTCCCTTCATCTGGAAATTTCCAGAAGTTAGGGCGCCTTTTTAGCGGGTGGTTGCTATTAGGTGAACACTCAATATGGTAGTTTCCCTAAATAAGGGGACCCCAATATAGACCCCAAAATACCATAATCCTTTTTAGGGGGACCCCCAAAAAGGTACCCATAATTTTGGGAAACCCCCATATGAAAATGTCTTCAAAGACCCTTGAACTTTGCAGTCTGCCGCGTTGCTGGGCAAGCCTGTGGTGAGGCTGGAAGGGGGAATTGCCTAGACCGAAACAGTTGAAGACGCCAGTCCAGGCAATCCTTAAAGAATCAACCGATATGAGAACAGCAGCAGGAAACATGAGAAGCATCATGTAGCAGGAGTACTTGTGATCAAGGTGCTTTCAACATTACGTGCGATGGCCTGGCTCAGGGAAGCTCCTATCCTGAATCCTAGGAATCTCGAAATTCGGCACAGTTTCAGGATCATAGACGGCCCGCAGGTCGTGCAGCGACACATCCCACAAGTCATTGCATCCATCGCTCATGGCTCGCACCGATGCCAACTTGCAGCTGAATGCGGAATGGTTTAGGGTTCGGGCTAGGCTAGGGTAGCTAAGGTCTAAAACTTACAAGCTTGAATTCACTAGTAACCCATTACAAAACCTCACTACTACAATAGAAACTATCACTACTATAATAGAAACCATCATTACTATACTAAACTTGTACCAATCGGTAAGCCCGAATCAGGAGAATGTCTGCAGTCCTAGCACCCCAATGCAGAACCCAAAATACTATATTCCTTATAATAGGGACCCCCAAAAAGGTATCCCTATCTTTAGGAAATCCCCGTATTGGAAATTTTGAAATGCTCATGAAGAGCCTCAACCCTCACCTCAAATCCTAATGAAACCCTCGCATATTACATTATATTATACTATATTCTATCATATATATATGTATCTTCAACCCTGATTTGATCCCTTAAGCCGTAATTCCCATACCTTCTACCTGAAAACAGCAGGTGCTGTTTCAAAAGACCTCACTATTGTGGTAACCTCGAAATTTAGATATGCAGTTCGTATCGGCTGTTGGGCAGAATTAGCAGCTGTAGCTATGCAGGGACGATGCAGGAAACTGCGCATAATTCCTCAAGCTAGAGTTTAGGATTTAGGGTTTAGGATTTAAGGTTAGGGCTGAATCCTAGAGCGCTTGGCCTGTACCCATACGGTATCCAATCCTTCATCCCAAACCCTGAAACTTGAACCCCAAAGCTTACTTCTACCCGACTTGTCGTCGCGTTTTAAGTTTTAGGGCTTAAGGATTTTGACTTTGGGAGATTTATGGCTTACTGGGCTCCAGAGTGCCGGGGTAGTGTTTAGGATAAGAAAGCTGTCAGCAATGCCTGTTGTACAGCTCTAACGGTAATCCTCGACTCCGAATCATACACCCCCCACCACCCTGACAACAAATATTCCCCATGTAGTTCCCGTATGTAATGCTAGGCAGAAGCTTGTGCCAGGATACTGGGTTGTGGCTGAGTAATTTAAATTAAGCTACTATAAAAAGGAAACCCTACTTCACTATATACCTATATTCGGGTTTAAGTTAATTTAAGTTCTTTAACAGCAACCCAGTGTATGGTCCGGCCCTGAACCCTAATGCCTAGACCCTACAAATTTCCTATAGTCCCCTTCATATTTCGGAAGACCCTAATCCCTAAACCCTCTACATCCCCTAGAGTCCCCTTGACATAGGGACGGGGGGGTTCAGAACAACCTTGCTTCTCAAAGCATGGTGAGGCAGCACCGGGACCGCTCGTCTTGGACTCGACCAGATTTATGGTTTAGGGTGCAAGGCTCAGGGTCTTCCATAGATTACTATTGGTAATAATCACAGAAGAAATGGTAATGCTAAGTAATACTAGTTAGTATTAGTAATAGTACTACTAACAATAGTAATACTAAAGCTCATCACAGCCGTCAGAACTCTTACGTTAATCGGCAATCAGGCTTGTTTTCTTTCCATGTCTCATGCGAATTCCGCTCCCCGCGTGTCTTTGTGCTATGGCACCTGCTGCCGAACTTTAAGCAGCAGACGTGCTATGCAACATCCAGGTCCGCCGTTCAACCCCATGCCAGAACCTTCAAAGAAAAGCCTTGAGAAGCCATGACAACATATCACCAGGTGCTTCTTGGACTCGCGGAAACCAACTTGAACCTAAACCCTGAACTCGGAACCCCAAACCTCCAGACATCTTCAAGACCCCTGGCAGAACTTCAAGACTGGAGGGCTAAGAACTGCTTAAGCGGCAGTTTTACAAGGCAAGTTTGATTTTGGAGCTTTCTTGGCAGATCCGGATGTAGCTCAAAACTTTTTTCCGTGGTGAAACCTGTTCCTATGTCAACCGGACAAGTGCCTAGCAAGGTCACCCTATTCTGACCTGAACATTTCTGAAAAAGAAGGGGCCATCAGGGGCTTAAAGATAGTCAGGGAGGATCGGGAGATTCTGGGGAGTCTCCTTCAGGGTCATTCGCGAATGACTTCGAGAAACTCCCATGTTGTCAGAGGTTCCTGGCTACAGTACCTATAAACTTCAACGGCTGGCACCGGAACCGGATTTCTGTAAAAACCACACAGAACACTTGCAACAAGGGGTATGCCAGCTTTTCACACAGCGCCTGTTCATGAATGTCGATGGAGCTACTCTGGGCCGTCACCACATCAGGTGCAGGGCAAAGTGACCTGCCTTCTTATGATAGTTCTAGAGTGTCCGGACTCATGTCTAGATCGTATCGATCGAATCACTGCAGGACCCCTACTCGAAGATGCCCCATGAATTGGCGATGTAATCCTATGGAAAGAGACCTGATACCTCTGGTCAGCAAGGAATGAAGGAATGGATCCTTGTAGGAATTCCTTCATCATCTCTAATAATGTAATAGTTCCTCTTCTTTTCATTCCTTCAACCCCTGCTCACCAAAAGTGAGAAAACCCTAAGCGCTAAACGCTAGATGTCCGTGCAGGCCCCCTAAACCCTAAACCCAGTTTCCAGTTCATGTCATTCTTGAGGTACCATCCCTATACATCCTTACATGGGCCATAGCCTTAACCCCTCATATCTCCCCTACTAACACTTATAATAGTCCCTTATGTAACCCCGTTTAAGGAGTTCAGACTATCGCTCACATAACTCCAAAAACCGAAATCCCAAACCCAGATTCATAGCCGCTGCTTTACCCCAAACCCTGAACCCTAAAACCCTAAACCCTAAATTCCTAAACCCTAATCCCTAAAAACTCCATGCTAGTGCATCTATCTTAAACCCTAGTCCCGGAGCTAGTCCTGCAGCCTCTCTTGGGCTTAATGGTTCAGGGATGTCAGCAGGTTAGGGTTTCGGGTTTAGAGTTTAGGGTTTCTCGAATTCAGGGTTAGGGTTGAGAGTTTAGGGTTCAGACTTTAGGGCGTCGGGTCTAGGTGTTCAGCTTCCAGATGCGTAGTTCCCGGCATCCGAAATCCTAAACCCTACACCCTGAATCCTTGCGATGGCACAGATCCAGATGCGTGATGGTTGGCTTTCTCAAGCACTTCCTTGGCGAGTAGTTTGGGCTTTGAGTTTTGAGTTGCAATGCCGGATACCCAAAGTAGTTCATATACTGGGTTGCTGTTAAGGAACGTAAATTAAGTTACCATAATGGGGAAACCCTATTATTTACTATCTATACCCATTATGGTGACTTAATTTAAGTTCCTTCACAGCAACCCAGGTAGTGCGCATATCATCCTCTACGATAATCACCATCCACCATTCCTTCCTTTTCCCTGCAGGCCACCAAGATGCAACCTCACTAGCCGCCGACAACATGCAAGAAGATCGACCCCCCATCTTGCTTTGCTCTTCAGACTCCAAAAACCCTAAACCCGTCTTCGTGAGGGCTGCTACCTAGGGCTTCTCTTATAATGTTTTTGAACTCCAGAGTTGTTGTCAATTTTCTTCCAGGACTCTATACCCTGCATGTCCGCAGTCTGCAGGGCCTGTGATTCTAGTCTAGGCCCAACCCCCATATAACCCCCATATAACCCCAATAGGCCTACCGTTCATCCCAAAGTGATGCCCTAACAGATGCATCTATCTGCATCTTCTGGGACGGGCCTCATATGATTGCCCCGCAAGCTCAAACTTCTCATCGAAAGAACCTTAGCCCTCAAACGCTCAATCCTCAGAACCCGCACGCAAATTCCATACTTCCTCCTGACTACCTCAAAAGAGACCTCCTTGCACTTCAACACCCTCAACTGCTGCAAAATCCTTCTGTGGACCGCTGAAAAGGAACCTCAAACATCTGATCCCTATGCCTCCTATAATGTCTACAAATTCTCCGAAGGTGAGTTCTCAAAAAGAGGAGATGAGAAATGCCTATATGAATCGGAATATAAGCCACAAGCCAAGTACCACCAACACCCCTACTTTGGGGACTCCTATCAAGACACATACGCGAAACACTACTATAAACCTGACTTTGGGAGTCGCATAAACCCATAAAGAAACAGAAGCCAAGTAGTAATAACACTACTACTACTACTACTACTACTAGTACTACTACTACTACTACTAATAGTAATAATATTAATAACACTACTACTAATAATAATAACAATAATAGTAATAATAATACTACTAATAATAATAAC
>CAJNIZ010043134.1:31793-58057 GCA_905231905.1 Symbiodinium pilosum
ACCAGCACCACCACCACCACCACAAAACCTTGCTTTGGGACCCCATACGCCCATGAAGAAACATAAGCCAAGTTTCACGATCACCCTTACTTTGTGGACACCCTATAGAGAAACATAATCCAAATATTACCGCCACTCCTACTTTCGGACTCTCCTCCCTTCCTATGCCCTTAAAGCCCTAAGCCCTAATCCAGCACTATAACCCTTACTTTGGGGACTTAACCCTAAACCCTAAACCCTTACTAGGGGACTTAACCCTTAACCCTAAGCACCCTTTAAAGGCGGCCCTTGCTTATCACTCTGCCGAGGAGGAGCCCAGGCTTGCCAGATTTGGGTCCAAGCCGAGCATCCTCAGAGGAACCCAGGGGGTCCAAGTTTAGGGTTTAGGGATCAGGGTTAAGGGTTTAAGTTTTAGGGTTTAGTTTTTGGGCTTTCGTTTTTTAGGTTTAGGGTGTAGTTTTTAGGGTTTAGGGTTAGTAGGCAAGCAATGGACCTTACCCAAGGGCTCCTCTACAGTTTGTTCTTGGGTTTGTCGTTTTTTGGATAGAAGTTTGCAACAGCTTCCGCAAACCAAAAAACCCTAAACACCCCAAAGGTAGTAGCTAGGGGCTAGCGGTTTAGTGTGTATGTTTAGGGTTTTACGGTTTTAAGGTCTGGGAAGTTTAAGGTTGGGTTGTCGGTGGTCACGGCTTCTACAGGGTTTCCTGAAGATACGTCCTGGACTCACCCAATCTGATAAGTTCTTGTGCCACTTGTTTCCTCACCATTTGGAGGTTCAGGGTGATTGTAGCTAACTTGCAACTGGTACTTACAACCCCGGGCGCTTGTAATTGGACCATAAGTATCCTGAACCTCCAAGTAATCCATTCCATGAGTCCCTACCACAAAGGCACGGGGAGGAGAGATATTTCTTCCCTTTTTACATCTGGGCTCACACAGGTATTTCTTCCCTAAAGCCCAAACCCTAACTTCAAGCGGAAAAACAACTCTCCCGTCACCAAGCAGCATCATAAAGCAGGCTAGGGCTTCTTGGGGTTTAGGGGCACTTTGATGCTCTTGCGCATGGAAATAGGCTTCCTACACTGAACTTTCCTAGCCACAAGGAATTACAGCAGCAACCTCAACGGTGTAAGATTCCGGGCCAGCCCTCCTGCTTGTCACTCATTCTTGCCCTACCGCAGTTTGGCTTAGAATTTAAGGTGATAGGGTTTAGGGTGACTTCCTGCCTTGATTTCTTGGGCACTGGGGGCATTGGCCTAGTACTGGCCTAGGGGGGCCGGCTGGGAAGCGCTTAGTGTGGTGTCAGCTTTTTCTCTTCTGCAAGGCCTTGCAGGGGGGCCTCCGGCCGTGTGATTCTTACATTTACATACGCTATGCGCTCCAAAAACGACAAGACCCTGCGCACATACCGTTGGGAAACAAAACAATCATGCCCGACACAACCCATGCGCTTTGAATCACACAACGTGTCCCAAGGGATTCTTGATACATTTACTTGTCGGAATGAAGGTCTGCTTGCTTGCCCCCTCAAGTCTTCGAAGCCCCACCCCAAAAAGTGCGAGTTTGATCTGATTTTCTTGTCAACTTTTAAGAAATGACCCCTTCAACTCAAATCCTAAACGCCCGAGGTGTGTTTGGTGTAAACATATGTATGTATGAGTTGTATGTGCATATGCAAATCGTACCTTTTATGAAGGAAGTTTTGCAGGGTTTGGACCTGCTTGATGTAGTGATGCACTTCGGGATCGCACTGCCTGCATGGGTTTAGGGTTTACAGTCTTGCATACGGACTGGCTATGTTTGCAACATAGGCAGAGGAACTCCTCAACTCTATCCATCGCCTAGAGTTCATCTCGGCGGGGCCACCAGAAAAGCGTCCACGATCTTGGAGACAGTAACCACCCTCCATCCCCTGTAAGAAAGTAGTACCCCCATTCTATTCGGGATGTGCACTATTTGCGGATGGGCAAAATCATCAGAGGTCTCAATTAAACCCTGCACCTGGGACCTACGAAGCTGGTGTGTGTCGTCTTGGCCAAGCTGCGCTGAGAGTCGGCCGGCCGTTGCATCCGCCTACCCATGAAGCGGTCTTGGCGGCACGCTTCATCCATTTTCTTTTCCATTCTCTGTATTTTCCCTGTCATAATGCCCCGTGAGGGGAGAGGCTTATTAATCAGGGGTCTGGGTTAGTCGAAATCAAAAGCAGGCGGATTCTGGGGTTATAGCCCCCCTTAAGTAGATAGAACATGGCTTTGGGCATATGATAAGAAGATCCCCACATACCCCATATTCTATCTACTTAAGGGGGACTATACACAAAGGTACTGAATCTTGCTGTCGCATCTGCTGACGGTTCCGTGTCGCAAACATGATGAAAGGACCTGTGATGACCACCGTGCTCTTGAAAGCTGCCTATAATGTGAGCCATAGTTTAAACTCCTTAAAGGGGGTTATACAGGGGAATATATAGGGAACTACTATAGGGGCTATTAAGGGGGATACTAGGAGTTTAGACTATGGCTCATGTGAGGTTCCATGCTGATCTCCTCCAGCCTTCAGGCAACGACAGAATTTGCAAAAAAATGGTGGACAGTTTCCTTGGGCACGCATCTTTCATGTGTGCTTCGTAATGCCCGTCCCATAACTGTTTTAAAAGCCGCATGATGATGGAACATCAAACCACCGCCTGTGAGAGCATCCCGGCATCCCACACCCAAAATCCTTAAAACGCAAGCCCTCTCGGCTCAGGGTTTTAGGGTTCCCTGACCCCCAGCCCCAAACCTCTTCAACCTCCCAAGACCAATTCCTGCACCCGTAGATCCCATAATCGCATTCCCTTGAATTTGCATCCTGAACCCTGAATCCTTAACCTCTCTAGACCCGAGCCCCCATGCCCTGAAATCCTAAAACCTTAAATCCTACACCATACTGCTTTAAATCAAAACCCTTCATCAGCCCTCTAAGGGCGACGGCCTTTCCCTCTTCTTCCACTTGGCGGCGCTGGGCCTCACTAGGCACGCACAAGGGGTAAACAATGGTGCTGGGATACATCCTGCAGGTTCTTAACAATCAAACACCTCCGCGTTTGGGGCCTTGGTAATTGGAAGCACCAGCCCCCAACCCCCAAATACCTGAATCGGCATATCCCAACGTAGGCTCTTTCCAAAGACTTCCCGCAGAAGAGTCCAGCAATCTGCGCGGCCCTTAAACCTCACACGACGCCTAATCCACAAAAGCACCCTAAACTCCAGAGCTTCCATGACCAAAGCCTTTAACTTTAACTCGCCACATGTCTTGAAGTGCGGCCCACCTAGATCATGCGGCAGCTTTTGAAACGGCGCTACACCCAACTCTCCCAAACACACCCTAACTAGGCCGCAAACCCCATACTACAGAGGTTCAAGGTAAGTGTAGGATACCCGACAGCGATACTTATGACATCTTATAAAAGATGCGTGAACCACATGAACCAAGGGCTAAACTCCTAGCATCCCCAGTAATAACCCCTATAGTACTTCCCTATATGATCCCCTATATAAACCGCTCTAAACAGTCTAGACTACAGCTCGCATGTGTTGATATCCTGCTGGTGACGGGGCATGATACATGAGCCTTGAAGTACCAGGGAACTACAAGTACACCCTCAAACCAGAAGCCCGAAACGATAAACCCATAATATTTCCTAAATGCTAGCATCCTAAGATTTGAATCCAGAAATGCAGAACCTTCATCGCTCAATCCTGCTCCCACAAAAAATCCGTGAGCCCGTGGCGTATCCTGAACCCTTACTTCCCAAACCCTTACAACCCACTCCCTACTTCCTACCCGCGCCAAACGACGTGGAACCTCAAACTGGACCTGTCCTTTCAGGGAATCTTCTATTTCAAATACCTTTCCACCCAAAACCCACCCAACCCCCACCTTCCTAATCTCCTAATGAAAGGCTGCTGCCGCGAGTTTTTATGGTTATCAGATGGGAAATATCCATCATAATAACTTTAACCCTAAACCCCAAAACCCTAAATCCAAATTCCTAAACCTTAAACCAGAAGGTTCTAGCTTTAAACCCTAAACCTGATACCGTGTGTGAATCCCCTGCCTCCTCCCTCCGTTCCCGTTCCAGAAGCTCTTCTCGGTGTCTCTCCGCCTGCTTTAGAATCTACTTACCGGGAATTAATATCAAACAAGGACATATGCACGCATATGAGTAGCGGTTTTTTTGGTGGTTGAACCTGGTAAGATTCTATTCCTTATATAAAGATACTATACCCCAAAGGGAGGATAGAATCTTACTCTATAATTGGTACCATAGTATCCCCAAATAAAATACTACTCATATGTATATCGGGATTAAGGGTTGGAGGGACGCTCAGTTGACTCGGTGCACCTATACTTAATACGACAGTATGTTATATAGGGATTATATGCCTTTATTCCCTACAAAGGACCAGTAAGTCTAGGGGTTGGGGATGGAAGGGCCACGAGGAATTTGTAGGCATGTGCGCCACAATAATTCACTCGCGACCACATGACCCCAAAAAGCGGCCCCCAAACCCTACACCGCCCTACACCCTGAAATCCTAAACCCTCACCCCTAAACCTTGCTTTCAGAATGCTCCGAATCCACAGAGCCACGGCCTCCTTTGCCGCCGCGAGTTTTTCGCGCTGCTGGCGATTAGCCTCCTGCCTTGGGCAGAGGTTAAGGGTTTAAATTCTAAACCCTGGACCCAACCCTGAACCTAAAGCCCTACACCCTAAACCCTAGGGTTTTAGATGTTCAGGCTTCAGGTTTGGGGTGTAGGATCTACAGCTGAGGACCCATGGACTAATAGCTTTCACACGTCAGGGTGTTGAGTTTGGGTCTTCTGCAAGCGCTTTTTTTTGGTTTCTGCAAGTTAGTTTCTTGAAGCTACCCAGTCTGAAGTTCGCCTGTTTTCAGGATGCTTTTTTCAAGGTGACCCCCAAACCCTAAGCTGGACATATCAATTCAACTTCTGTCTGGTACCGCAGACAACCACACCGCTGCGCGATCCAGGAACCGTGAAGTTGAAGTGCGTAGTATTAAGGCTTAGGTTTTAGGGTCAAGGATATGGGCTGAAGATTTAGGCTTTAGGGTTAAGGGCTTGCGCACGGACTTTTTGACCAGGAGTTCTCCAATCACGTGGGAACCAGAATAAGACAGGAACATGCTGCTACGACCTCAACGTGATAAATGGCTCCTTTCCTTCAGGAATCATGAAGCAACCTAGGCTGTTCAGCTGCTTCTCAGTAGGTTTCTCGTGGACAAGAAATAGGACAACTCGTAAGAAGTGGCAACTTGACTTCCCCTCATTTTGCTCCAGAGCCCTCACATATGAGTCTGTGCAAGGCTCTGAAGTACCCTGATCCAAACTGCGAAGCTATGTGTCACAAGTGGCACATCCTGCAGCCCTAAAATACAAGACCCTAAAGATTCAAAAGCTCGTAAACAGTCCTCTGCTGCGCTGCCCGTTTTGCATCATGCGATCGTAGGGCTATGTCGATGTATAAGTGTACTAGGATATATTCATTTTGCTCAGGGCCCGGTGAGTGTTTGTTGGATTAATGGGGGCAAGTACAACTACAATTCAAAAATAATTGGGACGTGTACTGTGGTAATTGAAGAGTAAGGGGGGCCAGTATTTTGAGGGACATCCCAAATCCCTCCACCTTAAAACTTAGGCCCCAAACCTTAAAGCTTACACCCTAAACCCGGCTTGTGGCACGAATCAGCCTAAAGCCCTAAACCCTTAATCAACTCAAAAAAACGAATCCTTCAGCCATAAACCCTAGAAAGCTAGAAAGACCAGAGTTATGGACAAGGGTGGGTACGGCCTAAGCAGGGCTGGGTGGAAATTGAGGATTTGAGGGTTTGGCGTTGGGTGTGTACAGTCTTGTGCCTCTGGTTTGTCTGACTTTCTAAGCTTCACGGCTTTAGCGTAAGGTTTTTGAGGTTTATTCAGGGTTAAGGGCGTGAGGCTGAGGGTTCAGGGTCTAAGTTTGGAGTTGCCCTAAACCCTAAACCCCAGGCCACAAACTTAAATTCTGAAGCCTACAATCCCTCAGCCTAAAACCCTAAACACTCAACCCTAACCCCTGGACGCCAAAGCATACAGATCTCACAAACCAGAAGCCAGAAATCTCAAACCCACCACCCTAGGCCTCAAACCCAAAGCCTAAAGCCCTGAAACCGGTCAACCAAATCCTAAACCTCAAACCCTAAACCCTTAGCCGGAACCCTAATCCCCAATCCACCATGTCCCCATGTACAATGCTCTGGTCTGACTTCCCGCCTAATCTGCTTCGTGCCTCGTGCTGATCTGATTCGCGCCTCCCCCTGGTCTGATTTGTGCCCCTAAACCCTAAACCCTAAACCCTCAACCCTCAACCCTAAACCCTAAACCCTAAACCGCGGTCACCCCTGGATCTGATCCGCGGATCTGGCTGATTTGATCCGTGGACAAGTGTGATCTCATTGGTCAGCTGATCCGCCGCTCTGATTCGTGTATGGCTTGACCTGATTCGTATAACAGTCCCTAAGCCCTACACCTTACACCCTAAACCCTACACCTTACACCCTTAACCCTAAGCCTAAACCTTACACCCTCAACCCTAAACCTTACACCTTACGCCCTAAACCCCAAATCAACACACGTAGGCTATGAATCGGCCTGCCTCTGCTCAGCTTCAGCTTTCCGGTGATTTCGGGTCGCCTGGCTGCAAGCCCTACGGGAACACATGATCTGTAGTTTAAACTCCTTAAATGGGGGTCATACAGGGTCTAGGGTTTCTAGGGTCTAAGCTCCTTAAAGGGGGGTTATATAGGGGGTTCTGTAGGGGTATATGGCTTTTTTCAGGTGGCGGCGCCCCTAACGCGCCCTGCGCTCGTAGCAATTTTCATCATTCTGGTTGGGGTGGGAGGGGGGGGGCGCATTTTTGTCTGAGCATTTACCGTTTTGATCATTCTGCTTGGGGTGGGGGGGGCAATAATCGCAACTTTGTCTGAGCAGTGAGTAGCGCATGGCTCAGCAGCAGGGTTACAATGGCCACAGACCTGCGGCGGGTCAGCTTGCTTTTGAAGGGTTTGTGGGCCTGTCTACCAGTTGCAGTGGCGAAGGGTTCAGAAGGATCCGTATGCTGCGCTGGCCAGCCTGTGCCAGAAGTACAGGGGCTGACAAAGTTTCGCAAGAGCTCCCGCCTCAGTTCTGGCACCATGTTCTTCTAAAGATCTGGTATGTTTCAGGGATTTCGCCTGTGCCTCATCCTACAACCTACTATGAAACATGCGTTTGCTGTGGGTGTTGGCTGTATGCATCGCCTGCTATGTGCAAAAACACAAGGCGCACTACAGGCGCCGGTACCTTTTTTCAAAGGGATGCTAGGATTTTAGACTATAGCTCGCATGAGCCCCGGACTACAGTTGTAGCATATCCCCACGAGTTTAGGGTTCAGGGTCCCCCTTTTGGGTCCGCCAAATCTAACTTTAGTACATAGCTCACATCGTCCCAAAAGTGAAGGTGCGCGGTAGGTACGAAGCCGAAAGCAATTGTAAGAGGCCCTAAATCGTAAACCCTGAATCCAATACCCTAAATCCTAAGCCGCATTTTGTCGTTGGTGGTCACAGCGGAGCTGCAGTCGAAAGCAATGCGCCGGAATGCCTTATCAAAACTCCGCACTCCCCCTCATATCAAAAAGTCCCACTGTGGTACGCTGCAACATACAAGGAATTCAATATTGAATATCGGCCCAAACCCAAACCCTAAGCCCGAAACGCACTTAACAGGGGAGTAGACGCTAGGGCCTTCAGTCCGAAGTTAGCTGTGGCTCAACTTCCTTCGCTTCAAAATGAGACAACATGAAGGCCTGAGAAGACACCACAGCAGGACCCTAAATGCGGTTTATGGTTTCGGGACTCCTTTAACGGGGTACAAGGTTTATATAGGGGATACATAATGACATACGGATATTTTGGGATAATGGAAGAGAAACATGGAAACTACTATTTAGGGTCTAGGGTTTGCGGTTTCCCTAAATTAGAGCTACTTTTTGGGGGTCCCATAATGAGGGTATTTTGGGGGCAAATATATGCGCCACCCTATTTTGGCAAACTACCAAATCATTGCCAATATTATTTTGGGGTCGATCTTATTTGAGGTATCACATACCAGATTCTTTGGAAATTATTTTGAGCCCGAAACTATGCAGTCCTTCGTTCGAAGGAGAAGCTACGGAGTCCTTCCCAGATCCTTTTTGGCCAATGGCCTCTGTCTCATCCACCAGCTCAACCTAGCTCCCATACTTTGAGATGCAAAGTGATGAAAAACCCAGCTATAAGCCTCCTCAAATCTCATCATGTGGGAAGACTTGGGTTATAAGCACTAACGCTAACAAGGCTATAATTACCGTGCACCTCTAGGCCCCTTGAGTCGTCACCCGCGCTTCAGCCTGCATCTTGATCCCTACATCTTACATCTTAGATGTCAAAACTTGAAGCCATAGACCCCAAGCCTAAATTCAACGGTTAGCACCCAAACCCTAAACCATAATTCCGTACGATCGTAGGAACGCCCCTCCTACAGTTTTGCTCCTGCCACCTCGCGAAATTTCTGCAACATGATGCAGAAATCTAAAGCCTAAGCCCAACACCAGAAAGCCTAATCCCTGTACGCCTATCCTGGCAACTACGTGCCAGTTTGAAACCCTTTAAAGTCTAAACCCGAAATCCTGTTTGAGCCCTAGTTCCTAAACTCCACCAAAAACTCGAAACCTTCAATCCCGAAACCCAATCCATGTTCCACCTGTGCTCATGAGTCCTGAGCCTTAATGTAGACCCGTGATTAACAAACCCCCTCCTTTTCAAGGCCTGACCTTATTATAATCCCTATTTAGGGGAGGGGGTTTATTAATGAGGGGTCTGAGTTAAGCCCCGAACCTTTAACCCGAGAATTTATGTTAGAGCCCACAGCCCAAGATCTAAATTTTCTAGATCCTACGACGCAAAATGCTTTTTGCCTGAGGTGATCCCAGAGGCCCGTGGCCCAGCACTGATGGCTGGTACAGGAGTCAAACGCTAAATCACTACAGCCCAAATACCAAACCTTAAACCCTAAAGTCCAAACCACCAAACCTTAAAGCCTAGTTCTCTTGCAAGTTATTCCTACACCCTATGTAAGTGCATATAATCCCTATATATTCCAGTACCCGAAGCACCCAAACCGACTCCTCTGGCCATTCCATCTTCTTTCCATTACTGCCATATAACCCTCATTCAATCCCTACCCCTAAGCAGCTCTAAACCCTCAAGCCCTAAACTCAAACCCTAAACCCTAAAGCCCTAAACCCCTAACCCTACAGCCCCACAACCCCAAGCCTAGAGCCCTAAGCCTAGAGGCCTAAGCCCTAAAACCCTAACCCCAACCCTAAAGCCCTAAGCGCCTAACCCCAACCCTAGAGTCTAAGCCCCAAAACCCAACTCTAGAGCCCTCAAACCTCAAACCTAAACCCCAACCCTAGAGCCCTAAACCCCTAAAGCCCTAAACCTCAAACCCCTAAACCCCTAAAACCCTGAACCCTAAAACCCTAAAGCCTTAAACCCCAACCCTTTGGCCTGAGCCGCCGCTTCGCCACGCGCGGCGTGGGCGCGGAACTCCGCGGCGGCCTTTCGCAACGAACCGCTTTGAGATCTCCGCCAGCACAAAGCATGCAAAACGGATTTAGGGTTTAGGTTTTAGTTTTGGGGTTTAGACGCGCTGAGGGTTTAGGCTTTGAAGAATTAATGTTTAGGATTTAAGGTTTGATCTCCCGTCAGGTTTAGGGTTTAGGATTTAAGGCTTAGTGAGGATTTAGGGTTTAAGGGCTAGGGTCTGTGAGAATCAAGGTTTAAGGTTTAAAGGGGTATAGGGTTTATGGTTAAGGGCTTAGGGGTTCAGGGTTTAGGGCTCATGGTCAAGGGTTTAGGGGTTTAGGGGTTAGGGTTAAGGATTTAGGGTTTAGGGTTCAGGGCTAGGGTTTTTGCGCTTCTTTAGGGCCTCCACGTCGGTCTCACTGGCCTTATTCTTCCAGCCTCTGTTTGGCATGGTGGTCTTGTGGCTCATAATGGACTTTATTTGAAGGCGGGAATAAGGATATTCATTGAGTCATTCTCCCCTGCAGTAACTGTTGCCACAAGAAATACTAGGGGTCATAATGGCCCCTTACTAAAACCCGCTTAAGGACAGTAACTTTCAGGGAAATGACCCAAGATATTTGTCAACAACGGCTAAACCCCAAACTTATCATCTATCTGAGGCTGCTGCTGCTTGCCACGTCCTCGTCCATTTCAACTTTACGGCATCCTTTATTCTTAGGTATCAGATTCAGGCCTGGTTTAGGGTTTAGGGTTGGTTCAGGGTTAGGTCTTGAATAGCCCCCTCAGTCTGAGTGTTCAATGTTCTTCTTGCTTTACTTGGGCCTTGCAGGAAGAAGACTTCATGAAAGGGGAAGTGGGGTGTTCAGTATTGGCGGGACCCTGAACCCGAAATCCGAAACCTTAAATCCTCAAGTTTTAGGGGTTCAGCTACTTCACCTGTTGCATATGATGAGAGGTGTGAGCATGAGAAGCCAAGCCAAACCCATCCTTAAACGAATCCCAAAAAGGGACCCCCTAAACCCTAAACCACATATGTATTCATCTGGTATGGGCATCCCTTTGTGAAGCATGATGGTCCTACCGGCTGAAATCCCGCATTTCTCAAACTGCCAGTTTTTGATACCAAAAATCGTGCACTTAAGCCCTAAACCCTAAACCGCGAGGCCCCAGGCTCAGGCTGCTTAGGGTCATGCAGGACGTTTAGTATCCAGGATACCCGTAATCCTGCCTAGGATCTTTCCAAGCCCCGCGCACTCTGTACTTCAAAGCTCAAACCCTGAATCCAGCAACACGACATCTAAATCTTCTCTCAAAATTCTCTGAGGTTTATGCCCGATCCTGGGCTAAATCTCGAATTCCTATAGCCTAAACCGTAAACCCTAAACCCTTAAGCGCATGAAGGACAATCTTCGCCTCGGCTTCACCGAGGATGTCGCAGGCAGCTGCGCAACGCGCCAGGGCCTCTTCTCATCTCTAACAGGATTTAGGATTTAGGGTTAAGGGTTAAGGGTTTAGGGTTAAGGGTTAAGGGTTTAGGGTTAAGGGTTAAGGGTTTAGGATTAAGGGTTAAGGGTTTAGGGTTTATGGCTCAGGGTTCAGGGTTTAGGGCATTGTCGACACCCCGGATCCCAACTTTACTTTTATTGTCATAAGGTAGTTGTTCAACAGACCTGTCCCCAACATAGCCACGATGTTGGTTTCCTGTTTGGTTAGGATCCGCGTTTGAGGAAGTGTATTCCCAATGCTCCCTCCTATACTGAAACACAAGCCCCATATGACTGGGTAGTGTCCTTGTTATGGGGGTTGGGATTGTTTAGGGTTTAGGGTTCAAAGCCCTCTCATTAATCTGAACAGGAAAAACTTAGCACCACTCCCAAGATTGAGTGAGTTGAGAATCGTATGTGGAGAGGCAAAGACCAACAGCTTGTCTTCTGGAGGGTTTCGTAGGGAATAAGGGAATATACTATGTAGGGATGATATTCCCTAATTCCCTACTGGCCCCCGGTAACTTGTGCTTAGAACCACTTTATATTTTTGGCACATGTAGTTATGGGCCTCCTGCATTGAGCCAAGTATCACTGCTTACTAAGTTGCATGAACTTCAAACATAATAGTGAGAGCGGTATCAGTAAGCCTTAATGCTAGGACATCCCCTAAACCCTAAGTTGCGCCTTGACGTTGGTGCTGTCCTTCGAGACTGCCTTTCGAACAGAGCCGAGGTATTGAGATCTTGCATCAGGACTTCACGGGTAAAAACCAACTAGGAAACGATATACTCACCTATACTGTCGGTTTAGGGTTTAGGGCTGTACATAATCCTAGAAAATCCGTATGCAATCCTTACGTAACCCTCTCTCACTGCCATGCAGAGGGTGTGAGGGACGCTCGGCTTGCACCACGTCTTTTATACAAGAAAAAAGAAGGGCATACCATGGCATACCTACATGATCTAAGAGTCCGGTCGAAAAAGAATCGGCCAGTAAAGCGGTGCAATTCACCTGAAGCTGAGCCACCTGCTAGATGCCTGTGGCGTATTGAGGTGGGGGCTATGTTTAGGTGTTTTGGGCTATTATTTTGCCAACTTTTGAGGTTCAGGTAGGGATTAAGGTTGAGCTTGAGGCGTTAGGGTAGAAGTATGGCTTCTGGCTATGAACGCTGGCCTGGGCCTTTTGCTATCCGTCTTCTAGTTTCACTTCCGAACTCCCAGAGAGCCTGGACCCCACCCTCCGAGCCTTGAACCGTGTAAACCTTGGACCCCCGCACAATGATTTGCACACGCCCTTATGGATTTAAACCTTGACCCAAAATCCTGAACCCTAAATCCTAAACCCTGAATCCTGAACCCTAAACCCTAAACCCTGAACCCTAAACCCTAAACCCCTTATGCCTTTCTATGAGACCTGCCTCCCTTTCCTACAAGACCTAATTTTCTCACATCCCTGTGGCACTTCACACCCTAAAACCACAGGAAACAACCGCATAAATCAAAATCCTGAGCCCTTGACCCCTAACCCCTCAACCCAAATCCTGGGCTCTAAACCGCCAGACACTAAACCACCCTAAACCCTAAAACTCAAAATTCCCAGCCCTATAGCCCTAAAGTCCCTACTCCTAACTCCCAAGTCCCCAAACGCATCCCAAACCCTGGGATGGCAATTTGTTGAAACTTAATGGTAGTGGGTTTAGGGGTTTTAGGGTTTAGGGTAAGATATGAACACATGGATCCATACAGTAATCCCTTTTTGGGGGCTTAAAGCTTAGGCCCACATCATCGCCAAGAATGTGATGCTTTCTATTTTCTACTCCCACTCTGCATTCCCTGAACCCTAAAGGCCTGAACGCCAAATCCTAAGTCCAAGGTTACCCTAAACCCCTTACTAAATGTGTTTACATTCACAAAGGAATTCTCAGATCCTGGGCACCTGATGTCTACATATAAATCCCTTGCTACATGGCTCTAGTTCTGGTTTAACACAGAAGACAAATTCTCACATTCTTGGCTCCGGTTTTTCCAAAGTAAACCTTACACCCTAGGTCCCGAAGCGTACGTACCTTACACCCCAAACCCTGCCAACTTAGCCTCCGCAAACGAACATGGAAAGGGCAGTAATCTTTTTCAGGGTCACTTTACGGGCTCCATGTCAGTTTGGGAAAAGGGTAAGTCCTCAGCCTAAACAAATACACCCCAAATACCTACATCTTAAACACCTAAACCAGAAGCTTGCATACCCAAACCCTAAACCTTAAACCTGAATACTTCAGCCTTCATGCCTAACCCTAACTCAAGATACCTAAATCTTCAAACTACCTAAACCTTGATCTCCAAACGTAGATACCCACGCCCAACCTCTGAACCTAAATACCCAGACCCCACACCCCGAACCTAAATGCCCAAACCCTAAACTCTAAACCCTGAACTCTAACCAACCCAAATCCTTTCCGCCTCGTTGGCCCTACGCAGGGCTTCTGCGGCTGCAGCGCGGGAAGCGTCACCGGAGGCCTTTCCAGGGTTTGAGGTTCAGGGTGAAAGGTTTGGTTGGGGTTTAAAGAAATTGCTCTGTGTTTTCTTGAATGTAGAAGGACTGTTGACCTTTCTTGGTTTTCATTCGCCCTTTAGGGTTTGGCGCTTCAAGTTCAGGGTTGGGGGTTTAGACGTGCAGGGTTTTGGATGGGTCTCTGGCTTGGGCTTGGGGTTTAGGGTTCTAGGTTTAACGTTTGGGGTTAAGAGGTTTATGGTTTAGGCTTTGAGGTTTCGGGCCCCCTGAGATTATATGGAGGATTGCACAAGGGTTGATTTGGACTTATTACGGACAGAAGTGCGGACTTAAATTCTTTCTGGGGTTTGGGTTGCGCGCAGGCTGCTCGGGTTGCCAGGATGTAGGGATTTTGCACTTTTGAAGTTTAGGTCTTTAAAGTTGTGGGGCTTTGGGTTTGGTATGTTGGGTCGGGGCCCGAATATAGGAATTTCGCTTTAAAGTTATAAGGCTTCGTGTTCAGGTCTTTCAGCAAGCTCCTTTTTTTGAGGAATCGTCCCCACAATTCTACCAGAAGTCTCACAAGAGCTTTGAGCGGTGCATGTTCGTGCATTCTAAGTGGACTAAACCCTAGACCCAGCACCCCCAAGCCATAAACCCTAAACCCTAAAACCCTAAAACCCGAAACCCTAAAACCCTATACACTAAAACCCTAAGCCCTAAACTGCAAAGAAGTCAGGGTGGGAGTAAAGGCACGAGCTGCTGCCCCAAAATCCAAACTTCAAAATGTAGCGATTATTAACATTGTAAAAGTGCATAAAACCTTTTTGGTGGTAGGGTAGGCATAAGTTGTAATTACAACTTCCTGGTAAATGAGGCTTTCAAAAGGTACTTCTCTGCGAAGGCCAACCCCTGAAACTCTCCATGCCTCACTCGCCAGCTTCAGCAGAGCCTCCAAGACCCAAATCTTTCGGTAAGAGCAGGTGTTTTCTTATACGATAAAGGGTTTCCAAAAATGGGAGTTCACTTCGATGGTCCGTATAAAATGGCTTATACCCCTAAGCCCCTATCCTGATGGGGTAGATGGCAGTACCCGCATTTTAGGGATGCCCATAGCGGGTTCCTGGGGAAGTTGCACACATGCTTTGCGAGAACCTTGTGATTCCTGCCTGGCTCGAAGGATGTTTGTCTTATGGGCGTAGGGCTAGTAGGGACTATAGGGACACATAATCCTAATCAAATGGGGTAAAAGAGCAAATGGAATGAACACTGGGGTTATAGCTTATAGGTTGCCTGACCACCCCTTACTAGATGCTTTTTAGGGTTCATTATGGTTCAGGGGGACCCGTATGGGGTGGGCTAGTGTGGGGAGGGGCTAGGAGACCTCATGATTGCATCTTCCCTAAACCCTGAACTGCGTTGCAAGTCGGCAACGTGTTCCCAACGGCTACTGCCGGGCTCAAGTATTCATGGACCGGAATTATTGCGACCTTAACCCTAAACGGTAAATCTATTTGCCAAATCCTTTCTAAACCCTAAGCCCTCATACTCATACCCTAACCCCTACACCCTGAACCATAAAACCTAAACCCCAAATACAAAGCCCTAAACCTCGAGTTCTGAAGCTTGAATTCTAAACCTTGCTGACAAGAATTTAGGATTCGGGGTTTAGGACTTGGGGTTTAAGGATTGGGGTAGGATTTTGGCTTCATATGGTAGTTGTTAGTATGGAATGAAGGAGTGGAAAGGCAAATGGAAACTACTATCTTCTTGGGAGTTGTATTGAATTCTACAGTAAGATCCACTCCTCCATTGCTACTGACACCCAGTTCACCCTAAACCAGGAGCCCTAAACCCGATCAGCTCAGAGGGAAATTCCAAGCCTGAAGACCATCCTTGAACAAATGCAAGCTAGAAACCCAACATCTTAAAAATCATCGTGCTTTGCACTTGCACTTCGGCTTGCCTATATGCCCCACGAGGTAGCCACTATAGCTAGCTCTATAAAGCTCTGGCTTCCCTCCAAATATGCCCTACGATCTTGCAGGCAACACCTTGCAAAACCTGACATGTAATTATTGCCATCCCTGAACATCTCCTTCCTCCCCCTCTGCCCTGTTTAGTCCTCCCTTTTAATAACTTAAACCCCTTTTCCATCTGGCCTCCATGGACTTCCAAAACAAGACTAACTTAAACCCTAAACCCTAAACTCTAAACCCGAAACCCTAAACTCTAAACCATAAACTCTAAACCCTAAACCCTAAAACCCTAAACTCTAGACCCGAAACAAGCAACCCCAACTCCGAAGCCAAACCCCCCAAACCCCCAATGCCACCTCCAAAGCCTGGAGTCAAAGCCTCCGAACCCTGACCAAACCTAGGGCTTAGGGTTGAGGGCTTAGGGCTTAGGGCTTAGGATGTAAGGTTTAAGGTTTAGGATTTAGGGGTTAGGGCTTAGGGTTTAGGGGTTAGGGCTTAGGGTTTAGGATGTAAGGTTTAAGGTTTAGGATTTAGGGTTTAGTTTTCAGGGTTTAGGGATTTTAGGGCGTAGGGTGTAGGACCTAGGGTTCAGGGTTTAGGGCCCCTAAGCTGACCTGCAGCCCAAAAGTACGTAGGATACCCTCAAACGTACTTTTGGCTCCCTTGTATGGCCTTTGGGCCATTCCGTTACCTATGTTTAAGATCCAAGCAAACCTCATCTGAGGGCTCATAAGCCCTAACACCTTCACCCTGAACCTCAAATGCTCAAACTCCAAACTCTAACACGCACTTGGAGGCCCGTTAGAACTAAATTTCAACTGGCACTTATAACCCATTTATAAACCATATTAGGGGGCCGTAGTTGCTCATCATTAGGTTAGAAGTACACCAATTATAAACTTCTTGAAGCCCTAAGGAACTCCAATCAATCTCACGAAGCCCTTGAAGCTTAAACCCCCAAACCCTAAACCTTCAACACCCAAACCCTAAACCTTAGATCTTAAACCCTAAGAACCTGGCCCGACCTGCGCGGCGTTGCTTTGAGCCACAGAGGCGTCGCCATCGCCACAGGGCTCGGCCAAGGCTGCATCGTAGGCTCGGAGGGCCTTCGGATTTAGGGTTTAAGGTTTCGGGGTTTCAGGGAGTTCTGGGTGTTGAGTTTGGGTTTCAAGTTTAGGGTTTGGAGTTTAAAGTTTAGGTTGAGGGTTTAGACTTGAGGTTTTAAAGTGTACGGTGAGGGCTTAGAGTTTATGGTTTAGCAGTTAAGGTGAGGCTTCAGGTTGAGGCAAAAATGGTTGAGGGTTGGGGTTCAAGGACTGTTGCTGTTGTTGCTTTCGAGGTGCCGGAATTCCAAGGACGCGACTTTAGCTACCTGGCCCTTGTTGGATAACACGCAAAGTGATCAAGCAGCCAGTAATTCAAGGGGCCCTAAACTGGGTTGCTGTTAAGGAACTTAAATTAAGTTACCATAATGGGTGTATATATATATATAGTAAATAATAGGGTTTCCCCAATATAGTACCCTAAACCCTAAAATTTAAACCCTAAACCCTAAACCCTATAGTAACTTAATTTAAGTCTCTTAACTGCAACCCAGTAAACCCTTTCAGGGCTCATGGGCGTTGTAAAGTTTATCAAGGTTGACTGGCAGAGCGAGTGGAATAGTCTAGCACACCAGGAATGGGTATGTTGTCGTTGGAATCTTCAACCCACGGGGTGAGCTTAGGATTCTGGGCTTATCGGTTTAGTGCTCAGGTTTTGTGTCGTGCCCTGGAACCGTCCCGAAAAGAAATCTTAGCTGTTTATCGGCGGGTCTTATATCTGTGTGTAGATGTATGTATGTATGTATGTAGGTAGGTATGTATGTATGCATGTATGTGGATGCTACCATACATATATATAAAAAGATATATATATATATGTATATATGTATAGTCTCTATGCAGAAGCAACTAGACATTAGTTTTGAGGACATGCAGGCCTTGTTTGGCTTTCTTCCCAACCCCCAAACCCGGAACCCAACGGCCCCACAGCAGGACCGATAATTGACACATCAGTGTCCGCCTACCCCACCACTTGGAAACTGGGACACATAGCAAACATCATGCTGTTTGGTAGTTTCCATTAGCAGGGCGATCCCCTGTTATACCCCCAATATACTACAAGCCTTAGTATGGGGACCCGCAGAAGGACACCTAGTTTTGTGACCCCCCCCCCCACCTTTCCCGATTCCAACTGTTTGTCCTTGAATGCATGCCAGCCTTCATTGTACTGGTCGCTAGTAGGGAATGGAGGAGTGCATCCTGACAGTAGCCCTATATAATCTCCAACGATGTGGTTATTGTCATTTTCTTCCAAGCCCCAAATTGTAGTTTACATGTTCCTGTTCATTCCTTCATTTCGTACTGACATCTCGCACGCCTTTGCTTGGAGTGCCTAAATAGTAGTTTCCATTTTCTTTTCCATTATCCCAATATAACCCCAATATAACCCTAAACCCTAATATAATCCGAATATTACCCCAATGGGTCCTCAACTTCTGAGTGCCCCCGCCTTCAAGTACTCGCCGGCCTTGAAGAGCGTGTTTCCTTCCTCCTGCCGGAGAGCTAGAGGAGGATTAAATTCTCAGATTGAAGGTTTCTTAGGGTTAAGGGGTGGGGGATTAGGTGCTCCAGGAGGTTTATTCGGTTGAGAAGAATGCCTGCTTCTAGGCCCAAAGTCCGCTGTCACTTCCAAAATGTCTAACCAAAGCCCAGGAATACAAGAGGAATCTAAGTTTGAGGATTATATGCAATGCCTGCTCCGAATCCTTTGTGTTCCAGCAAATGTGGGAGCCTCCTCTGCAGCTTCACGTTTACTGCAACCCGCTCCAAAGCCCCATTTATTTTATGTATATAAGCCCTTCGTGTTCATCCTCAAGTCCCCGAAAACTCAATTTAATCCGTACAGCCCTATCTGTCCTTCTAGCCCCTTTAAAGAGATCAAAGGTTACCCTAAACCCTAAACCCTGAACCCTCACCGCGAGTCCTTCTTCCGGAGGAAGGCCTCCGAGGTAGAGTTTTTGCTTTTTGAGGCATCCTTTGTGAAGACGGGCACCTTGCGGCCAACAAAAAGAAGGGTAAGCTTGGGCCTCTTAAAAGGCATTGTGGTGAGATACGGGGGTTAATGGAAATTGTTAGGGGTTTAATGCTCATAGGGCTTGCGCCGGGCTTGGGGTTTTAGGGTGGAAGGTTTACAGGTCTTACGTTGAATGCTTAGTCCGGGCTTAGGGTGTAGGGTTAACTTAGGGTTTAGGGCTTACCCCTACTAAACTAACATAAAACACCATAAAGGCCCAGTTGTAGGTTTGTTGGAAAAGATTCAGGTTGCAAGCTGCCGGACCGATACCTCCCCTGGCAGAGTCATTTTCGTCACATCCCGAAAGTACCTGAGTCCTTCAAATCGGGCCCTTCCACCCTAAACCCTAAAAACCTCAAACAACAAACCTAACAGACCTAAAAACTCTAAACCTTAAAAATCCCAAAAACCATAAAACCCTAACAACCCTAAAGTGGCACTGCAAGCCTTCGGTTCTCTATTTACAGGCCTATGCACTGTAGCATCCGAAATGGTTCCAAAGTTTTGCGATTTAGGGCTCAGGATTTAGAATTTAGGGTTTAGGCGCTTGCACCTTATCCCCCCCTTATCTTGAACGCTAAACTATCGCGCAACTTGAGGCAGCACATACGTACATGATTTATGTGCGGGTTTCTCCAAGTAGGGAGCGCTGAGGGGTTTTACGGATATACAGGAACTATAAGTGGATTTTTGGAATTACGAGTACCTTGAGACAGCCCCATATGCTACAAGGTATAAGCTGCGCAGTCGCCTGCTGCAGATTTCAGCGACACCAAGGCTTCCAGCATGTTCGACTCCTGAATGGGCCGGTTGCTGATCTGTTGCTCCGCTGCTGCCTTGCCGTACTGATGCTGCATGTGCTGGAAGAAACCTTCCACTGATCCAGTGGCATGGGCCAGTGCTCGGCTGTCTGGTGTGCTGATGGTCGCATTCCATAGGACAGGGTGTGCCCTGGAATTTGGAACGTTGACTACATCATGGCCGCACGGGCTGCTAACGACAGCCACAGCTGAGTCTCGAGGGTCCGCTGCATCAACTGGGCCAAGCGTCAGCGCTCGCTGTCTTTGTGTCGCCACCTTGGCCTTAGCCTTTGCAACCTTCGAACGATGCGCAAGCCCCCACTAACCAAACTGCAGAAACTTTCTTCTCTTGTTCTCCAGCTCGGGACCCTAAACCCTAAACCCTGAACCCTAAACCCTAAAAGAGGCCACCTTGCTGCTGGACCTTCAATGAAAGCCTCTTGCCGAGCAAGGCAAGCCACTAGCATAATCCTCAAACTTTTAAGGGTTTAGGGTTTAGCCCTACAGAGGCCCCTAAACATCCTGGCCTAGTACTTAAAACCCACCAGAGGGTCCACTACCCCTTGATTAAGGTCTATATATATATATGTATATATAGATGCCCTAGCTGGCCATCACAAACCTGAACTGATTTACGGTGTATGCTTCAAATCGAATCCTAATGGAATTTTGGAGCTAATCCTGTCTGTTTTGCAGACGCAGTCGCCGGCCGGCCCTTTTCCTTGGCTGGCACTTGGAGGTTTACTGGTAATCTAAGTGTAGTGCTCCACTGAAAAGCTGGGATATGTGTATATATATATATATAGACTTGTTGAGGTGTGTTATGATTTAAGATTGTGACAGCTACGGTTTGACGACACCCTAAACCTTACACCATTCTCCGGATTGACGCCCTGGAAGTGAAAGGTCCGGGATGTAGGGACTGGAGGAGCGGAGGCAAACCATCAACATACTTTTAGGGTTTAGGGTTTAGGGTTTACAGTTTACAGTTTGGGGTTTAGGGTTTAGGGTTTACGGTTTGGGGTTTAGGGTTTAGGGTTTAAGGTTTAGGGTTTAGGGATGGGGGGGGGGCCTTAGTGCTTCGGGTGTAGGGCCAAACGCCCTGAAAGCTTTACCCTCAAATAGATCAATAGTGAACATATTGGCAACAGGGATATCAACAATGGTAGAAAATTAAGATGGTAGGAAATTTACCAAGAATAATAACACGAGTACTACTAGGAAGACTTGTTATTAAAACCCTAACACTAAAACTGACAAAGGCAACAATAGCAATAGTCATAGCAATATTCATTAAATCACATCGAGACTAATATCAATAACAACATTGGTCGTGCCAGCAACAGTCAATGTAGGAGTATTAAAAATGGCAATACGCCAGCCTTTATAGCCCCAACTGGCCCCAACCACTCAAATGATGTAGACCCTGAACCCTGTGTTGAATGCCGCGTGGTCTCTGCAGCTTCTAAGATAGCATCCACTTCACCTCCGCGTGGGGCTCTAGGGCTAAAGTTTAGGTTTTAGGGTTGAGGGCATAGCATTATGGCTCCCCTATGGTTTTGGAGATTCCTGGGCTCTTTAGCTCCCCTGATTATATTGATATAGACTATCCCTAGCTCCTTAGCTCCCCCCAAAAGTATGGGTAGATAGGATTAGAGTTTCTGGGTCAGCATTTGTTGTCTGGGGGTAATGGAGAATCAAATGGAGAAGAAGATGGGAAACACGGAAACTGGGTTCTATAGCGGGCTTACAGGAACTATGTAATGCAGAGTCGAAATTTTCCTTTTTCATGTGCGGGTCCAATTGAGGTACTCTGTACCATAATGACACAACAAATCTAGGACCCACAATGTTGGTAAATTGCAATAGTTTGAGCTGGTAAATTAGCCCCGACTCCAATTACCTACGATTCAGAGAGCTATTCCTCGCAATGAACAGGCTAGTAAATTGTTGCCAGAGGACTTACAGGTAGAAATGAACCAAACAAGGTTGGGTCATATTTCTAGGATATGGAACGGCCTTTCGGGTGCAAGGAAATAAACATTGCCGAAATCTTAAATCCGTCTTCCTGGTTTGGCAACATAAAATCAATCGCCAAATCTGCGACATTCATTGGACGCCCGAAGCCCTTCTAGGGTTTAGGGTTTCGGGTTTAAGGTACCCCTCAATGAAGGAAAGCCGCTAAATCACTAGGTATGCCTGTCATTGAATACTATTGGTATCTGCAATAGTAACTTTGGGGAGACATGTATGGGTTATAACCTAGTTGTAACTTGAAAGTTTGCCTACCCTAAACCCTAAACCCATAATATTAAGGATCCCAGCAAGCTGTATTGGGCCCTCTGGGTTTATGCGAAGCTCTAAGAATTGCTGGTAGAGAGTGCAAGGCACACCACTACTAGGGTTTTACTAAGGTTCTATAATGGCCCTGAACCTGAAAGCACCTACACATGGAGGAAAGCAAGCCCCTTTTTTGGGGAACATGGAATCTGTTCAGCGGCCCGAATAGCTACCCGAATAACCTCCAGAGACCATCCCACATCACGGTGATGCATGCTTTTGTTTGCGTAGCGAGTCGAAGCAGAAAGTTCTGACCACAAGCCCCAGATCAATGTCATACGACTTTGCTCAATTTCGGTCATTAGCTCGCACAGGATTGACTAGAGATTTCTCAGGAGGCCTACCCATAGACTCAACACGCAAGGCAGCTCTCATCAACAAAATGATCCGCCGCCAACACAATATGGGAGTTTCTCAAACTCTAAACCCTAAACCCCAAGGGGGACCCTTAAGCATCCCAGACAACATGTATGTGTGTATTAGGATTAGGGCCGTTAGGGATCCTAGACAACGAGTATGTGTGCATGTACAAGCAAGGGATTGTAATGTAAGGGGGATTATGGAAGCTGCTAATTGCCTGGGTTGCTGTTCAGGAACTTACATTAAGTTACTATAGTAAGGCAGCCCTATCATATACTATATGCCTATATCACGGCAACTCAAATTTTCCATTCCTGACCAGATTATGGGGTATATGAGTCATAGTTTAAACTCCTAGTATCCCCCTTAATAGCCCCTATAGAAGTCCGTTACGTAATCCCCTCTTTAACCCCCTTTACAGAGCTTAGACTATGGCTTACCCTAAGCCCTAAGCCCTAAACCCAACCCCCAAACCCTAAACCCTAAGCCCTAAACCCAACAACCCTAAACCCTAAGCCCTGAACCCAACAACCCTAAACCCTAAGCCCTAAACCCAACAACCATCAACCCCCAAACTCCCAGATTCACTCGGCGCACCTCAACTCCCACAGAATCACCTTAACACCCCTTAACACGACTAATGTGGACCCATGATTAATAAACCCTATCCTTTCAAGGGGCTTATTATTAGAATCCCTATTATAAGCCCTATTAAGGGGAGAGCTGCCTTGGTCCACAGGAACTGAAAACTCTCCCGGCGAATGCAGCGGTGGCCCGCCAGGGGAATAGGGAAGCCACTGCCATACCATGCCTGCACTGTGGTTCAAGGTTAAACCCTAAACCTTAGGTGGACCCCCCACCCAGTAATAGTGGCTATAAGGGATAATAGGGATTATATTAGGGTCCTCTTACATTCCTATTATACCACTATTACAGGTAAAGCTATAGTCCCCCTTAAGTAGATAGAATATGGGGTATATGGGGATCTTGTTAGAATATACCCAACGGCATATTCTATCTACTTAAGGGGGACTATAAACCCTACAAGCATTCAGGATTCAAAGGGTTCAGAGATGCCTCCATACCTCCTTTTAGGCCTTAGGCTTTAGGGTTTAGGGTTGGTTTAGGGTTTAGGGTTTAGGGTTTAGGGTCTTGAATTGCGGTTGCTAATGGCTTTGGCGTTTCAGGTTCATGGAGTTAAATGACATCTGGGCATGCAATAATGCGTCGTCAAACATGATGGGGCTCCTTGTAATAAGCTGCTAAAGATGGAGCATGTTCAAAATGGGAAGCTCTTCAGGGTTACCAAAGCGTGTTCATGACAGCAACAAAAGCAGCAAAAACAGGATTAACAACAAGAATAACAGTTTTAATAGCAGCGATGAAGCTGTAGGTTCTGTAGATGGATAAAAGCCTGCATAACCCCATGTCTACTATAGCACCATAGTTCTAGGGTCTAGGGTATATGGTCATGCAGGATTTTGTCCGTTAACCATATCAATAATATGATAACAATATAAAAGCAGCTAGTAGCAACATAGCGCCTGGACGCCTTGCTTAAAGGGAGTGAAATGCAAACCCCTAACAGGGAACCCCAAGAATATAGTAGGAATAAAATGGGAATTTACAGGCCCTGCCTGTTATATCCCTACTATATTCTTGGGGTTCCCTGTGTTGGGGTTTCCATTTTAATAGCCAATGCTCCGCCGAGTTTTTTCCTGCCTTCGCTGGCTGGTGCTTGCAAAGGGTGACGTTCCCCGTCTCGATGTCGATCCTCTTGCCAGGATACATGCGGAAAAGAAGCCCTATACAGGCCTAGGTCCTTATTGGGATATCATTAAAACAACTATAAGTCTATAATCCTCATTAACAGGGGTTCGTATAATACAAACTATGCCCAGCGACGACGATTCTTTCGATGTGGGCGTATGGGGTTGCAATGCAGATTCGGCGTAGGAAGTTCGATGCCAAACAGTCTTCTCAGTGCACCTCCCCTCATGGCACGAAGCTCTGAGGCAAGGTCCTTCATCTTCATCAAGCGCATCCTTAGCTAAGTGCAGATCTTCGATGGCAGGGCTACCAGCTTTATCAGGGTCCAGGGATTCGTGCTGGGATTTTTTTCGGGTTAAGGGTTGGGGTTTAGGGTTAGGTTTAGGGTTTAGGGTCAAAGGTTTAGATTTTGGGTTGAGGGTTTGGGGTTAAGATTTAGGATCAACTCTAAACCTTGTTTCGCGATGTAAAGCTAAGCCCTCTCTCTCTCTCACACGTGCCCAGGCGGACCTGTCAGACGCTATTGTCTGAGGGCTGCGCCAACCTGCTCATGCGGCAAGTCGCTCCCAGCTTGTCAGTGCACAGGCACAAGTCCCCAGACAACAAATTTATAAAGACACTACTTTGGCAACCCAGGTCGAACAGAGCCAAAACCGGCATTTCGCAGGCTTGCCATACGTGCCCAGAACTGGCTTTGTGCACCTGGCACTTTTGGATCTCCATATTCGGGCAAGAATCGGAGATGAGAAGCTGAGCGTAACACATTCTGCCCCGTAGGATGGCCAGTCGCAATAGAAAGCTGAGAACTGGAAATGAAAGTTCCATCCACCCATCTACCACGCTCAGCCGCCTGAAACAGTATAGCCCGTGCTCGAACCATAACAGAGGTTAGGTTTCGGGCTTAGGGTCAGGGGTTAGGCTTTAGATGTTTTTTGAAGGTTTGGGTTTAGGGTTTAGGGCTAACTCTAAACTGTGTCTTGCAATGTAAAGCTAAGCCCTGAAAGACAAAACTGCCTGAAAGACCTACCCGGTGCTGGGTTTAGTTAAGGTCCCAGAAAATCCCATGTTCAGAGCCCTCAAACCCTGACAGTCCATCACCCAACTCCCCCACAGCTTCTAGGAATTAAAACCAGACTCCCGATCCTCCACCAAAGCCCTTAAAACCTTCAGCTCCCACTCAAATCTTGCAAGTTTCGGGGTTGTGGACAGGAGCTGCTTTCCTGCCAGCTGCAAATGAAGTGTGTCACCTTGGAATGCTTCAAAACGGGGGTTTCTGGGGGTCCAAATGACAAGATTATAGTGTAGTCAGAATCTTGCTTTGTCCCCTTATTTACGGGTGTCTTAAAACATGGTTCAAGGCTTTAGGGCTTAATTCTGGGTTTATGCTTCAGGTGCGTACGCAGTCAGGGCTGAGGCTTAGAGTTCAGAGTTTGCCATACTGCGTCTCAATTTTACATCACATCACCCAAGCCGGTGTCCATGTCACAGCTTGTGTGGAGGCGTGGCTCGGCCCTTTGAGTGGGAACTGTTTGGGTTGCTGTTGAGGAACTTAAATTAAGCTACCATTATAAGGAAGCTTGGAAACCCTATCATCTATTTTATACGCACTTTGCGGTAACTTACTTTAAGTTCCTTAACAGCAACCCACTTGATCAGATATGACTTAGGCACCGCCAGGAGTCATGGCTGACTCAAAGCCTTGGACTGATCAAACGTTCAGTTCAAGTTTGATGAATATGTAGGGTTCTTGTTGTGATCAAACCGTTGCATCAAAACCCAAAGTTCTTGACCACCCCCCAGAGGTCGAATCGAAGCTCGTGCCCGACTCCGACATTTGGAGCCCATTGCTATCGTTGCATGTAATGGTCCCGTGAATCGTCCATACTGAAGCGACCCCCGGAGGGACCTTCGTCTTGAAGACGGCACAGCTACGTGTGTGCCCATCAGATTTTCAGCTCTGAACAGCCACTGAAGCACTGCACACCACACCCGCAAACATCCAGCTAATACAACCCCTATAATATAATAGCATCCATTTTCTTTTCCATTATCCCTATAAAACTCCTATATAACCCTATAATATANNCCCAATATAACCCCTATATAAGCCGATAATATATTGCCACACTTAGAGTGCCACCCTCTGTGCTCACCAAAGCATGTTTGGGTAATGCCCCAGAAGTCCGGTAACTTTTGCAGCTCAAATCCAGATCTTCCCTGGACCCCACACCACCTTGGATGCAAGCATCTAACTCTAAACTAACCCCTAAACCCTAAA
>CAJNIZ010043135.1:0-29216 GCA_905231905.1 Symbiodinium pilosum
CTTTCGAGGCCTTCCGAGGCCTTCCGAGGCCTCACTCGTGGGGTTTCGAGGCCTTTCGAGGCCTTGCGAGGCCTCGACAAAATAGCAAAACCCCTTTAGCTTGCAAGATTACAAGGCCTCGGGGACTTGAGCTGACATAATACTGTTAAAGGGGTCCCCACAAGGCCTCGGGCCCGGACCCCATTTCCAGGCCCGCGAAACACAGGAATTCTGGCTTTGCCAGGACGGACCTCCACTGTAATCAAGATACATGCAGCCTCGTCCCAAGATAGTGTCTTCTTATTCGCCTGGAATGAGGTTACATGGAAACCGTTCTTGAGCTAACTTCTTGGTTTGCTTCTGGATGGGCTGTCAGAGTCACGCGCTCTTGTTTGTAGTTGCATTTTGTTGTACCCTTGAAATACGGTTATATGCGCCCGTTCTTGAGTGCACTTCTTACCACATTTTGGATACGCCGTCAGTGACTTCAGCGCTTGCGTGAATCTTTTGCGCTGCGTAGCTAAAGCTCAAGCCAGAGCAAAAATCTTTTGGCCCGCCCGCCCAGTCCGGGTAGGTGGAGTCCACTACTATGACTTGCGCTTGCGAAGTCCCTCCTTCCAAAGTGCAGGGGGTTATCGGTGTTTCTCACAGGCAAGGGACCGCGTGGTGGCTGCAACGCCCTACCTGTGGGAAACTGTTGGGCTTATTCCCCCCGAAAAATAGTGGTCTTGAAAGATGCAACTTACACCGTTGCGTGTGAGCGCAGTGTGACTCCCATTGTCGCGAGAAAAAGTGTGCTGCGTGTTTGCGTAGGGTCAGCGTGTGTGTGCATGTGTGCTCCAACATGCGTATGTCTGTTGCGTCTGTGTTCATGAAGCTCAAGACATTTCAGGCTAAAAAGAAAAGCGGATGGATGAAGCGAATTGCAAAGATTGGAGAAGGAGTCAGTTGGTTGCTAAGGCACTGTCTGCCTGGACAAAGAGCAGCATCCAGAGAATGGTATGAGTACTTCAGAAACATCTTGGAAAACCTTGGCTTTGTCTTCAGTAAGCATTTACCAGCTCTAGGTAAACCCAAGACCAAGAAGTTTCTTATTTCCATTCATGTGGATGATGAGATGTTAGCAGGAAAGGAAGAACCAACAGAATGGTTGATCTCAGAATTGGAGAAGCACTTTAGTGTGGAAAAAGAAGGCCTGTTCCCAGTAGGACCTAAAGGTGATGGAGAAGATTTAAGCTACTTGAAGAGGAAGATGTGTTCTTAATCCGAAGGAATAGTAGTGCGCCCAAATGAGAAGTATGTGAAGGCCCTAGTGGAATTGTATGGACTTGGGAAGCTCAAGGAGAAGGCTACACCAGAACATCCCGATTTGATGAAGGAGCATAAGAATAGAGAATGTACCCCGGCAGAAGCAAAAATAGTTAGATCAGGATTAGGAAGCATCCTGTATCTGGCACAAGATCGAGTGGATATTCAGTTTGCAATTAAGGCCCTTGCTAGTGCTACGAGCAAACCTACCCAGCAAGCTGTGAAGTGTTTGAAGCATTTGATCTTGTGTCTGAAGGGTGCCAGCGCAAGAGCGTTTCTACTCCAGTATCTAGCGGAAGGACAGAAAGTCATCTCAGAACTGAACCGAAGTACTTCAGAAGCAGAGAACATCTGTGTCGAGGCATTTTCCGACAGTGACTGGGCATCGAAGTCATTCAGCGGACAACGGACAGTACCAGCTCAGGAGTTATCTACGTCAACGGAATTTTGGTTCTAAGTTTTTCACGGACCGGGAAAGTTATTGCTACTTCAAGTTGCGAAGCGGAACTTTACGCGATGTCAGGAACAGCCGTAGAATTTTTGTTCGTGAAAGAGCTGACTCAGTTTGTGCTGGAAGTTGCCAAAGAGTCAGAGTTCCAAGTAGATCTGGAACTGAGAATAGATTCCAGTAGAGCCCGCCAATGGACACAACGCCGTGGTCTTGGAAGGTTAAAGCACGTGGACGTTCGTCTTTGTCACCTACAGGATCTGGTGCGTAATTCTGTGCTTGCAGTGTTGCCTGTGAACACGAAGTTGAATGTAGCGGACTTGAACACGAAGAAGTTGTCTAAGAGCCGAAGAGCATTCTGGCTATTCTACTGGGAAGCATTGAAGTGGAAGAAGACCTTGTTAGAACAGGCCAGCAAGAAGTAGACCAGCGCCACAGAGAAAGGAAGCTGAAGGAAATGGTATTCAATGTGAAAGGAACCTCGTCGAACAGATTGAAGCGTTTCACTCAGCTAGTCACAGCATTAGCAGTTGTTCAAGACGGCGAATCGGCTCAAGTGGTAGAAGGACCCTCAGAAACCAGCAGCATGGAGGAAATGATGCTCTTCATGTGTATCCTTCTGATCGCAGGTTTCGGAGCCGGTTGGATCGTTAAAGACTGTGTGGTCATGTTCATCCTGAGTTTCATGAACAGATTTCCTCACCAGCCAGAAGTCATTGAAGCAGAAGAAGAAGCTGAAGATGTTGAAGAAGAAATTGAAGAAATCCCCGAAAGGACAGATGAAGAACCTCGTGGATCTGAAGAACCTCGGAGCGCGCTGTTGAGCCTGACCAAAAGAACCTCTACGTGAAGTACCTGTACCTCAAGGAGAAGCTGGAGAGTACCGTGGGAAGAACGGTCGACAGCCTGGTTGGAGGAGAACCTTGCAAGGCCAGCGCGAGCAACTGCTCAGGACCCACAACCAGCGCCTCAAGCTGTGCCAGAAGGACCGCCTCCAGCAGTACCTATGGGAACGACGCAGCCTGGAGTAGTTTCCTAACTACCAGGAACAAACGTGTGTCGCAAACCCCATTGCAGAGACCTGACAAAGAGCAGGCGGTGTCCAGGTAGGATTAAGTGCATGAGTGCGGAAGAGGCCGAAATGAATGGAATGAGGCCATGTAGGAACTGTCAGGCAGAAAAGACCTTGAAAGGAGGTCTCAGGAAGCAGCAGTCTATGAAGAAAAGAATGAAGTGCCAAGTTTGGAGAAGAAGTAGTTGGCAAGAAGAACTTGTTTGCATGTTGTTTGAAGGAGCGGATCAATATTGTTCGCAGCCATTTTGCCCAGGCAAAGTTGGAAGACTTTTGTCCAAGCATCTAAAAGTAAAAGGATGGAGACTTGGATGTTGGTACTGTTTACCATTGGAGTGATCATTGCCGAGAAGGCAGTACGGATCGCTTGGAAGAAATTGAAGGAGTGGAATTTGAAGAGGCGGATCCCCACGAGGTCCATAGAAGCTGAATTCCGGACAGAGGATCTGAACGAAATTATGGTCCGCGTGAAGGACTGGAATTTTGTGGAAGGATGCAGACCTCTCTGCGTGTATTGTGGAGAAGATGGACAACCTTGTGTGCGGACCCGGAGAAACCATCAGTGTCACTCTTGCTTGACATGTGCAGTGAAATGGACAACGGAGTATAAATTTCCGAGGATTTGACTGCTATTAAAGACACCGGAAGCATCCAAGAAAACCCTGCAGGACGTCGACGCGAAATCGCCTTGATCAGGGCGAGCTCGCGCTGGCGCTAGTGTAAACCGCAGCTTGGACTTCTAGGAACGATCTTTGGACTACTGGGATGATTTTAATTCAGTTCAGAACTCCTCACCAGCTTGGATTTCTGGGAACGATCGTTGGACTACTGGGAACGGTCCCTGGACTACTGGAATGATTCTAATTAAGTTCAGAACTCCTCACCAGCTTGGACTTTTGGGAACGATCCTTAGACTACTGGGAACGGTCCCTGGGCTACTGGGATGATTTTCATTAAGTTCAGAATTCCTCACCCGCTTGGACTTCTGGGAACGATCTTTAGACTAATGGGAACGGTCCCTGGACTACTGGGATGATTCTAATTAAGTTCAGAATTCCTCACCAGCTTGGACTTTGGGGAACGGTCCCTGGGCTACTGGGATGATTTTCATTAAGTTCAGAACGCCAGCTTGGACTTTTGGGAACGACCCTTGGACTACTGGGAACGATCTTCCTGAGCAGCTTGGACTGTAGGGCGTAACGTGGAGTACTCGGAACAATCCACATGACATGCTTAATTCCAAAACGGAAAACATACCAAGAGAGCCGAGCAGCGCTGGAACTGGTTCCTACAGGGAGATTCTCGGGATAAATGCAGAAAAGACGAAGGCACTCGTCGCGGAGACGGCTTGTGCGAATGCCATGCCATGATAGCAAGGCGAAAAACTCAAGACTACGAGAACATGTGAAGGGTAACACAAGCCTGGAGACTCAAGACTGTGCACCTTGGAGTAAAAGTCTCTCAAGCAACGTGAAGCCCGGAAAGTGAACAGAACCAAAAAACCCACAACCCCAACTGCAAGCCAAGTACAGCGGCCAACAAAAACAAGTACACCTTGAACCCCACGTGCAAACTCTACTACGGTCAACCGCCATGATTTTGCGGCAAACGTAGGCGATTGACCCTTGACTTAGTTTCACAAAGCCTGAACTCTAAGTTTAGCCCAGAAGCTTCTGGTTTTTCAGTCTCACAGCGGCGAAAGGATTGGACAGAGAAGCTTGAAGCCTTCCTGCCTCCAAGCCCCCTGAAGCTACACTCAGAGCAACCCAAGTAAAAGGAGAGTGCTGTTTGTCTGCTTGTTGTGGTAGGTCTTGGACAGGAGCAATGCAACCACAGGGCCCAGTGGTCTCGTCGTTGTTTCGTTTAGTGAGTGGATATATCCGTCCTTGCTTGATACCATCATCCCTGATTGCAAAGAAGGGTGCATCTACGAGCTTGAAGCCAGTGCCTCTTACATGGCGTGCAACATTCTGTGCAAGAAGCTCCATGACGCAGATGTGATTGGTTTCGCGCACAACAAAGATGTCCTTTCGAACCCCATCACAGGAAAATCCGATGTGACGCTTGTTTGCAACATGCTTGATAAGATCTATGACTGGGAAGGCTCCTCAAAGTGCAGCTTTTGCTTTGAGCGCGTGGCCAGCACAGCTAATCCTTCAGATGCCCCCTCGCGAGGTGTGTTGGATGGCTTGCCCTCGCCATGCAGACTGTAATACCACTCCTAGGGGTGTACGCGTCTTGCTGGCGCCTCTTTGAACTCCTACCGTCTGTGTTTTCGCAGCTCAACATACCACCAGCCAATTCTGTGCGATTGCCCCTTGCCAAAACAAGTGTGTTCAGCAAGTGAGTGCGTCAAAATTTTATGTTATTATTTCTGAATGGGATTGAGGCATCCCCCTTCCTTTTGGAAATATGGAGCTCGTTTGCCATATAAGAATATATAAGTGTGCGTATGCATGATTAAAAGAAGAAAATGCAGATTGTGAAGTAAGCTTGTGAGTCAGAAGTTGATTTCTTGAATTAAGACAGTTACTTTAAACGAAGTGTTTCCCGGAAAGCAATCGAAGCAAACGACCGTAATTTGGAACTTTGTTTTTTCAGTCCTCCCCTCAGCGTGCCCAAAGTTTGTCAATTTGTCAACCAATATTTTGTATTTCCGTGTCCAAAACGGGAAACCAGTTGAACCGCTGAAAACCCAAAACCAAAAATTGTGTTGCTTGCAAACATGGAAATTTAATATGTGCAGCGCCTCACATACTTGCAAAATCAGGGTTGATAAATCGCGACTAGGTACATCTCCTGGCATCCTTTGCGGATCTCCAAGCACCCAACCAGGTCGTAATGGGCTGTGCTAAGCCGCGCATGGAACAAAATCCATATGGTCCCTGGATTGTGCGTGCACGGCCCCAAACACGGTGGCTTTCAGCCAGTAGGATCCAGCAATGTACTAAGTATGAAAAACCAGCAGTTTCCTTGGCATCCAAAAGCAAAACGCGAAAGTCTATGCACGTGAGCCGTCGGCTCCATGTCACCATTGCCCTTCCACATGTTTGTGTGTTGCCGTGCGTCAGTGCTTGCGATTTTCCAGCAACCTGGGGCCCCTTGGAAGTTTATTGACCACTGGCCCAGGTTCCCTCCAAGTTCATAAGTTAGTTTGCCAAAAAAAATGCCAACCCAACACAGATGCCCAAAAGGCACCGACAGGAATTCAAAATACAAGCAGCCAAAAACACGAATCTTCAAAGTTTTGAGCTTTATCGGTTCTGCATCTCTAAAAGGTTTTTGTAGAACTGAGACCTTAATCCAGTCCCAAACAACATTCTACCATTACCTCCCGGTTGGACAGTGTTGGGTTTCTCGAGGGGAAAGCCACCAGATTTGGGAGCGCGGCGTTTTTTACAATTATTTGGCCACGACCATAAACATTTGATTAGTCACGTTCCTTGCGCCTTGTTTCCCGACAAAGATTTTAAAAAGCAAGTGCGCGACACACTGTAGGTGTCTGTACACGATGCGGCATGTGTAGAAGGCAAGGCGGCCAACTAAGTTCAGAGCCGTTTGTATTCCGTACGAACGGATCACTTGCACAGTTGCGCTGCACCTTCAGGCTTTCTCTTGAGCTGCGGGTAAAGTCCCAGATGAACATAAATCTGTTGTGACACATGGTTTAACAGGATCAAAGCATGTCTTGCAAACCTCATCGTGTGTGAGCGATGATGTATCAAGCACTGACATCACATAGGGTTTGTGGTGGTATGGTGGTTGCCGAACCATTTGCAACCTGCATGGAGGCCTGCTCTAGCAACATATGGGCCGACTACGCCTGAAGCTATTAATGTTGCACTGCCAATTGACGGTTCCGGTGCAGGCGCTTGTCCTTGTAGAGTCTGAGGAGTCGTAAGGGCCTTCATGTTGATGGTTTCCACCTCTTTTGCACTGTCACTAGAGAGTTTGAACGAGAGACCCAGGCCGACTGGCAAAGATGGCGGAACCCCCAGACGAAGATGCCGCACACATATTCCACAGAAGATTCAGGATGTTGGTAAGTAAGGAAAATCTTCGGCACTTGCATAGTGAACAGGATCTGCATGGTGGTGCTTGCATTTTTCCTCAGGGGCTCGTGCACTTCAGCGCGAGGAATCGCAATTCTGTTGCATGTCCGTTTCTTTGTCTTGCGCTTATGTTGCAATTCTTGTAGGACTTCGAATTCACAACGCTCCTGGGAGAGGCCGCTGATTGATCTGACTTGCCATGTGCCACATGTGACATACATATTCTGTCAGAAACGTCTTCCAGGGCGCCTTTGCAAGAGTTCTTCGCGCTCGTAGTCGGCATGACGGACGCGGGCTTCTCAGAAGTCAATATCTTTGAAGACCTTTGCATTTGCATCTCTTAGGCGAGTATGCCATGAAAGTAGTGGAGAAGAAGAGAATGATACAGGCCGTTGCCAAACATGCTTCTCGCTCTGCGATTTGCCCATCAGCATATTTGATCTTTCAAACTTGTGCGAGTCCTGCATGTAGGCTTTTCGCATGCGGCAGGTTCAAAACCGCACGAACCGAGTCATGACCGAGCGGCTGATGCTCCTAAAGATGGACCATCCGGGGATTGCCGGGGACCTATGTGTAGCGAATGGAGTGACATTCTTGTCAGCAAGTGAAAGCAATTGTCAGGCACTGAGGGTTGCTTTCCCAAGAGTCTTGTTGCTTTGGCTGGCAGTGCCAAAGGGCAAGTTTGTTGCGTTCCAGGTGCGGATGCACTTTGCCTTCCAGGATGGGAGTGGCATCGCTGATAACCTGGTTTCGCTCGTTTTCAGCGCCCAGATATGTTTGCTTGGAAGATATCCCAACAAGGCTGGCATCAGCTTTCAGGTAAGGGCCCTGGCCGACTTTGGACCTCTGAACTTCAATTTCAGTGTGCCAAGCTCCGTTTCTACTCAACCTCATCTTCAGCCGCGCCCCAACCCTAAACATGGGATGACCAGGCTTGAACTGCCTCCTACATGCATTTATGCTTGCATAAATGCCATATGGACTGACCGTTACACCTCAAACGGAACACAGCCGAAGCTGAACCCCAATCAGTTAAACCCTATGTTGTACAACTCGGTCCTCAAACTCTTGACGCCTGAACGCAATGTCCCCCAAACCTCAGGCTCTAAATCCTGTGCCTAGCCCTAGGCCTTTCAACCCTAAACCTGGAACCGTGAGCCAAAAAAGGCAGAATTCCTATCCTTACTTCCCAACAGTCTGAATATCGAAAGGCTACGCTTCAGAACCCTAACCGCGTTACGTTCTACACTTGAGCTTGAAATCATGACATGCCCTATACCTGCCTCAACCCTACACTGCCGTTGAAATGGGACCTGCTAAATGCCCAAGCCCCTGAGACCCTAGGCCTGCTTGCACATGCCGTGCGAGTGATTCTTGAACTCCGAAGCCTACCTCCTTAACCCCACAACTTTTGAAGCCGCAAACGTGGAGGCTGCATCTCCAAAATTCTGAAGTGTACTTCCCCAGAACTTCAGTGTCTACAATGTTGCCCAAACCCTCAAATTCCAACCTCTAAATACGAAAGCCATACCCTTGCCCTCAAGACTCAAGACTGTTGTGTCGCAAATCATTGAAAACTGACCCCTAAATTGTGGTATTACGCCCAAATGATCTCCATAAACGCTTGTTCCGCATGTTGGCCTGACCCCATATATGCCATACCAGCAAACTTCACACCATACACAAACACTCTAAAGCCTAAACCTTCGACAGTGAGCCTCAAGCCCTACACGTCAAAGGCTCAAACTCTACCTGACCAAGCCCTGAACCTTGAAAGCTTGAACCACGCCTTGCCAGCATGATCCTGAAGCTGGAACATGGATCCGTATCAGCTCTGGACCGTGTTTCAATACCCAAGACCAGAATGCTCCAAAACTACGAGATCCCAATGGACAACCGAAAGCTTTAAAACCTTGAGTCGCATGTTATTATGGCCTTATGCCCTACCAAAAGTAAGCAGGAGATCGGATCCTTTGGACTTGACGCGTCTGGTCAAACTCATCTTTTACATAGTTGACAACGAGCAGAGAAGAGTCACAAGACGTGTGATCAGTCTGATCCAACGTTCGCTTCCAGCATTTAATGCAACATGGGTGCATTTCTGCCTAAGATTTGTCTTCCCTGCGAGGACGCTTGGTCCCTGTACTTTGGTCTGGAACTTGCCCGGGCCCGGGCTGCGAGATTTCCAGTAGCGGCCAATGCAGGAGAGCAAGTGCTGAGGTTCTGGGTGGTGACCTTGCCACTCAAATTGATCGGATGGGTGGTTGTCTCAAAGCGTACCTGCTTGGTATAAAGGTTGGAGTAGTGTCGTGTGTTTTTTGACGCCAAGGCACGTGCTCCCGGGAGTTCACGCGCTTCTACACAGCAGAGATCGTCAGTATTTTGGGGTGCGCATATGTTGTGTTTGGTTTGGCTGCTGCATCTTGGTTCTGTCTTTGCTCAAACTTTAAGAGCTTCAGTGAGAACGGTCACGTGTAGCAGTCTAGCGCGCATGGACGGTGCCTGAAGGTACCTCCGCCTTCAGCGAGTGGCGCATCGAGATCTCAAACCAGAAAACTTGCTTTTGACATCGGAAGGCAGAACTGGGGCTGGTGCTTAGACACAGCCCAGACGCTAACCTCTGCCACACTCTGGTGATGTTTGAACAGCACTTTGGAAAGCCAGATCAGAAGGATAGGGTACTGGAAGTCGTCCCCTCCTGTGGTAGGTCGACTCAAGCTGGTGGATTTCGATGCTGCAATGCTTGTGCCATACGAGGTGCTGGATGGGGTAGACAAACGAGGACATAACAACAGAGTTCCAGCAGACCAGTTCGCTCAGCTATCACATGTCGGGTTGTTTCTAGCTGAGGACCCTGGGCCCGCGTGATTCGATACACAGATTTGGGTTGCAGACGTATGAACAAGAACTCGCAGAAATCCTGCCTGACATGCAAGTGGTCCCCACTCAACGTGCGCGCAGAAATTTTTCAGTTTGGTGTGAATGAATTGCTCTTACCCCCTGCAGGGCGAGGGTGATGCAGCGGGTGGGCGCACTGACAATGGAGGAGGCGATCACAGAAAGTGCTATAGCCTGTATGCTCTGACACCCGAAGCCACTTTAGGGGATCATTCGGCTCTTGTGCTCTTTGCTTTCTGCAGAAGGCTTCCCCCCATGCGAAAGTTTTGTGGGAACTGCACTGCAGGGGCCCGGGAGCTGTGCTTGCTGAGAGCCCACCATAGAGATAGTAGAGCGCCTGTTGCCAATTGAATTTTTGGCAAGGAACGTTGGGGTCACTGCCGTAAGGCATTGTTTTGGGTTGTATTGCTTGTTGCTTCGTGCATATTCCTCAGCGTTTCAGTGGTGTCATTTGATGCGTCTGCACTGAGGTATGTTGCTCCAGAAGTCCTCCTCAGCACTGCGGATCCATCTCAGGCACGATGATTGTGAACGTTTCCAGAATCAAGGGGCCTGCCTGCCCAGCTGACGGAGCTAAAGGGTTCGACGTTTGATACAGATGTTCTCTTCACCTAACCATGAAAAAACACAAAAAATCAATGCTGGCACGGCACGGCAGAATCCTACGCGGCTGGGCTGCTGGTTAACCCACAGATGATGGCCAGCAGTAAAAACAAGCAGAGGATCCGGCATCTCGCACCTCCCTGGGATCCCAGCCATGGAAGACTCTTGGAAGGGCACACCAACCGTCGGTTGTTTTAGACATCACCTGACCTTTTTGTTAAAGAGGGCTTCAATAAGCCCAAAGTGAGTGATGTTTATCCGGGCCATACAGGCAAGCCTGTCAAGCCAAGGGGATCAGCTCAAATGGGTTGGATTGTAACTCGATATTTTGAATAAAAATCCTACCTCTCGATGCATAGGCCGAAACTCACCGGTATTTATTCTGCTTCCGCACCTTGCACGAAGAGCCTTTGCAGCTTCCTTCTTGTACGCGTACCATCAAAGCCAGGCCTTTGCCTTAGACCTGTGGGCCTTGGGATGCATTGTGTACCTGGCTTGCAGCTCAGCCGTCTCTGAACAAGTGCACATAAGTACATGTCTCAAGTTGCTTATCTTCGTTTTTTCCTTCGGCTTGCTTTGCCAAGATGTTAGTGGGGCACACACCTTTTCATGCAGAGTCTGAGCGCGGGTCCCCAGTGGCCTGCTGGCCAAGCTGCCAGCAAAGCTGCTCATGATTCCAGGTTCACTGGTATGTTGAAATGCCTGAGGTACCTAGTGTTTCAGCGCGTTCAGAAGGTTGACTATTCCTTTCCTCCTCAGCTCTGCAAGCAGGCTGACAGGGCTTTGAATGGAAAGCTGAAAGACTTTCTGGTAGCGGTGCTGGGGTGCTTGACTGCTTGACCGTGCACTCCCCTGAAGGGAAAGCAGCTCATCGAGGCCGGTGTTTCAATGGCCTCGGAAGTGCGTTTTCTCCATTGGCAGCGGCAGGGGCTCCTGCAGCTGGCGCCGCAGAATCGCACCGGTGCAGGCCACAAGGCTGCTCAAAAAACCACCCCTCCCCCCCCCTCCATGTTTTCGCGAGGTGTGCAGTCTTGTTGGTAATTACCTGTCAGGGTATGGTTGAGCTGGAACATCATGATTATTTCAGCCCCGCTAGAAGCTCAGCGGCTTACACAGCAAGCCTTTGTTGCTGCGGCATGCGCAGTTATTCTATTCAATCTGAGGATACTTTCGGCGACATTCGCAGGTGCCAGATCGCCATCCTTGATCGCAAGCAATTACCTAGCTTCACAGCTGAGAAGCATTGCATGATAATAGCTCGAGAGCGCCAGTCTAAGCAGAGCCATGCTTTCTTGTTTTCGCATGGTGCCTGTTTGATGGAGTGTTCAAAGTGAACGCGTCTCGAAATCAGCCTACATGTTCCCCTAAATGGATTTGTTCAGATTGCTTCGCTTGCGCTTTCTGCAGGCAAGCTCCTCCTTCAAGACTGGCGCGCCTCATGCCAAGACCTCAAAGTCACAGTCATACAGGAAGATCAGGGAGTCGTGCTCCAATGGTAACAGCCGTGTGTGCTCCGACGTTGTCTTCCCAAACCCGAGGCCTCGGCGAAGTGATGTGCTCAATTCTTGACAGTCAGAAGTCATGTTGGTCACACCGTGCTCGCAGCTCATAATCCACCTTATTCAGACGTTATTCACTTTGTGGATGTTTACCTTTGGAGTGTTTCTCTGAGGACCGGAGGAGTTGGTGCCACCTCAGTGCTTAGTCAGCGGAGCAGTGAGTTCTTCGTTTTTCATCGATGCGAATTCCACCCAACATCTCATGCGGCTCCTTTGGATTCGGCTCAGGCAGCGTGAATAGCGCGCTGTACCAAAGCTAAGGGTGACAAAGCTGATCAAGGTTAATGATTCCACTTTATGTTGAACATGCTATGGAGGCTGAAGCCTGTGCAACACGCGCAATACAAGATGTGAGAACGTAATTTGGTGTAACATGTGTAAGGGTTTCGGCCAAGGCCGCATCAGCGGGGTAATTCTCTGAGCCCTGTGGCGTGCATGTCCTTGCATTTTCCCCGATGCAGTAACATTTGGAGAGCTTGATGCTCAAAGTCGAGCGATCCATCGCTTTATGGCTGGCCTGTTCAGGAGGTTAGATGAGTGTTTGCCATGCAAGCATTTGGCATGTTCTTGCCGTCCTGTTCTCTTTGTAGGCTGGAAGACAATGCATACGTGACTTAGAGGATGCCTTGGCACTCAGCTCAACCCATGATGCGCGCCGGCAGACTTCTAGCATATGTTGCTTTGGACTTTTTCCAACGGCAGTCATGGATTGACTTGCTGCTTCAGGTCGACTTCACTGTCGCTTGCTGGTGCATTGCCATTTTCATTATCACCGGCTGACCAGGAAGCCCAAGCAACCTGCATGCAAGCTAACGGACTTGGCTGGTTGATGGTGCAATACGAATTAGACTCGACACCTGCTGCGCCTAATTCGAGTCAACACTATACGGCAAAAACCGCACATTGATGCATGTTGCGGCTTGCAATTTTGAACTCAGGATCCCGCTTCCGATCTTCCTCTGCCCGGTAGCAGGGCACAAAGCACACTGTTCTTGTGGGGTGTGGCATCCAAAGAACGGACCCCGATCTGGAGTAGCACTCGTGCTGTTGTGACACATCCACCTAGACCTGCGTGCGCATACTGAAAGTTGCTAAATACTGAGGACCGCCCGATGCTGATCTGAGCGCCACCTCGCAGGCTGTCCAAAACAGGAGAGTCGCGTGTGGAGTGGTTCTCCTATGAAGGCAGAAGCTGCCGGCCTGTCAGCAGAGCTTCTGACAGAGGCTGCCCGTACAGTTTTCCCTCCAGTCACTTTTTTTGAGTTTGTTGCAGGTTCGATGGCTGACCCATTTGGCCACCACTCAGGCAGGTGTGGGTATGAGAAGGATCTAAGCTAACATGGCGGATGCGACAGTCTGAGGATGAAAGGGCGACTGAGGATGTTTCTTGGCAGATTATTTACTTATCTTTTGGAAGAGTTGTTTAGTGCTGTCCTCATCCCGTCCAAGGACTGGAGATTGTTGGCACTTTTGCTCCGCTCCGCTGGATTTAACAAGGCGGGCTCATGGCTGTAGACTGCATGGAGTTATCATGTTGATGGCTACGTAGGCCTTGTCTCCCTTGGCACCACGGGCACAATTGGACGCGCTGCGCGGGCACTCAGATAATGCGAAAGTGTGGTTGACAACGTGCCCGCATGGCTCTGCGGGCGCATGCGGGCGCATTGTGGAATATGCTGCAGGCTTCCAGGCTGATTTCTCAAGATTGTTGGCTTGCAATTTACGATTTCTGTTGATTTCCAGCTTCGATTAGAGAGTGGTATGGGCTGGGGCCAGTGTCCTGGCGTGACACGTCTGCTGTGCAGCATGTCTGGAACTTCCAGCGTACTCCAAGTCCAGTAGGGTGAAAGAGAAGAGATTCGACATGAGCATGTATTGGTTTCACCTTTTAGATTCTTCTTGATTCCTGAGGGTGCGGCATGAGGGGACAAGTTGCTGATGGCACAAAAAATTGTTGCTGTCAATTGTGCGTGCTGCTGTAGTTCAGGTCCTTCCTTCAAATTGACTGCAAAGCAGCTGGTCAGTTGCTGGCATCCCAGTGTGAGCCTCAAAGCCTCATCAATCTCCTGCCGGGCACCTGCTCTTTCTATATTATATATATATGTACATCTTCTTTGCCCCGCCTGCCCTAGGTCTGTTGATCTTCATCCCGCGACCAATTCTGGTTGGGCACCTGCACGCCCTGGATTTACTGCTCAATCTGGCTAGATCTTGTCATCTGCCAAGGTCCAGATGCGGCAGGCCGGAGGGGAAGCCTCTCCCATTCGAATTCGAGAAAAGCGTGACAGTGCTCTCTCTTCCACTTCTAAGGAAGAGTATCCCTCTCGCATTCTCCGCGTCATTCTCATGCGCAGGTTTGGTACTTCACGGCTCACTGCAGCTCCTCGGAGCGGCACCTGGACAGGCATCGGGCAATCGGGCATTGGCTCCCGTACACGAATGTTGCAACGGATGCACGGATCATGGATCCTTTTGAAGTCTTTGCACGAAGGAGCAGGAGCTTCCGTGCGGCTCCGACATCCCCTACGGCAGGCCCTGATGTGCGAAAATGTTTCATGGTGATGATCTTGGTGCTGTGCGAAAAAGTCAGGACGTTGCGAACGGCGGTTGGGGCACAAGGTGCAGAACTTCTGCGGTTGCCGCATCGGGGCATACAAGAGGCTTCGGTTCCGAAGCTTCTCTAAGGCTTTCTGCAACCCTGCAGCTAAAAGGCCATAGCCATTGAAGAGCGCCGAGCAACGCGGCGGCGTGACGCGGCTGAGGCCGCAAGTGCTCATCTCTCAAAATTATGTAAAATCGCAGCCGTTGCAGACAGCTGGAAAGGAATCAGGACATATATATAGTAAGTATGCCCAAGAGCTCGCTCTGTACCCAACATTTCCATGAGGCGCTGAAGAGCTCAGCGATACTATGCCGGGGCCAGTGCGAACTGCAGGCAACCGTTGATGCACGGGCATGCATTCGCCATTTCAGTGTAACCTCGTTATGTTGATAGCAGTGTAGAGGCGATTCGAAGCTACTTGGCGTCCTCGCTGCAGATCATCATTGTACTTTGCCACGTTTTTGCCATGAATTTCTGCAGCAAAGGACTTGATACCTCTTTTTCATGGCATGGAGTCGGAGAGTCTTCTGCGCCTGTGCCAACATCTTCAGCTTTTGCATGTACCAATGGGTGGGCGTCGCTTGAACGCAAAGCACTTGTTTGTTGATTTCACTCAGCCAGCTGTGGAAATTGCAGTGTGGAGAGGGGGCCAACCAGGCCTGGTGAAGTCTGGAACCTCCCCGGATGGCTTCCGCATTCTCTTGCATGGGACGGCGGCGGTGTCAACTTGTGAAGGCAAGGACTGCAAAAAACTTCCCGTAAACTCGTAGTCCAGAGGAGGGCACGATCCCTCACCCACACTCAATAACTTTGCTGATTTGCCTGGAAATCGTCAGCTGACAAATGACGTCTGTCAAGCGTGCTTGGCTATGAAGAAGCGAACTAATCAGCTAATCAAAAAAATCGCTGCGCGCCGTCCGCCTCAGTCCGGCTCTACGTGCAACGCTGAGGAAGTATATTATGGACAACTGTTGGGTGGGGTGGTTGCTAGCGGGATTTGAAAACAGTAGGAACCTCTGGACACTGAGCAGCCGAAACGAGTTCCGCTGCCCTGCACTGCCTGCACCCTGATGATTGGGATCTCAACCGCTTGCTGGCTTGCTGCAGCCAGACGCATCTTTTGCCAGGCAACAGATGCTTGCCATTGCGCTGCATCGAGGCGTGGTTCTGCCCTTTTTCTGCAAAGACCAATGCGACAAGGCGACAAGGCGAGGCCTACCTTGCATGTCTCGAGCCTCCATCCCAGGCGAGGATGAGCCATTGGAGCCTTGGGAGCTGTGTCTAACTTCCTCTGCGGGTTTCCGCCGGCCTCGAGATATCGTGGCTCTGAGTGAGTCCTGCTTCTCGTCTCTGAGAACGTGTGCAGTTTCATTTCTGCAAGGGATTTTGATTTTGAGTTGCTCCTGCTCAGCCAGGTGATGTTATTTTCCTGCCGCGTGCGGAGCCTTAGTCAGCAGGAGGTGCCGTGCTTTTATCCTTATAAGACGTGTTGAGAATTCCGTTCGCCCAAATCTGCCAACAGTCATCAATCCCATGCTTGCCAGCTGAGTGCATTTTTGCGCTCTCCTGAGATCTGAGGAGAGCGGTGTGATCTGCGATGCGCTCAGAGACGGCTCCGAGCTCCGCCGAGCTGCGTTGCCCCTCAGCCGCTCCCAGATGCTCCGCCCAGCATGGAAAAGATGTCAATTTAGCAGTGTGCTGTTTCGTGGATCCCAGGAAAGCGCTGGTGGTGCTCCAAAGCTGCAGTAAGGACGTTGTTTTGTGCGTGGTTGCCGCGTGGCATAACTGGTGGACAGCTCAGGAAGTCACGCTCTGAAGATGAGGTGCGCAAGGATTGAACAGTCATCCTTTTTGATGCTCAGTCCTTTGCCTGTGTCTGTTCTCTGATTTCTCTGACTACTGACTGTACCAAGGTGTATAAGGTGTAGAAGCAGGTATGTAGCAGAGTGTCGTACGTGTGATATGTTGTCTGTAGGCCATTCAGCCACGCAGTGCCTTGCTCTGCGACTGCCCTCTGTTGCAGGCCCAGCAGCTGGTATCTACAAGAGGGCGCAGAGCAAACCCTGTAAAATGTGACAGGCCCAAGACAACTATTGGCGCTCCCTGGCGCGCAAGCGCAGATCGGAAGCCATGGAGAAGATGCAGCTGTCGCTTGGCTATGTTTGCCACGAAGGATCTGAACGCTGGCTTTGCCTTGCCAAGTGTGCAAGCTGAGATGCACATAGATGCAATTTCTCAGCACACAGTTAACTAACAGATGGCGTCAGATTCAGCACTCGCGGTTCTCTTCTGTTTGCCAGGGCAGATGCGAAGTTGCCATCGCCCAGCGCAAGCTTAGCCAGGCAGATTCCTCCCATGGATGGGATCGATCTGCCGGAGACATGTGTCATCCCAAAGCTCAGTGGTAGCCGCTCTCGCGACACGTCAATAGTCAAACTGCAAACTGTTCTCTGAAGCCATGCGCAGAAAGCACATTTGTTGCAACAGGCCGTTGGGCGCAGGCAGGCGCTGCAGCAGTCAATATTCCCAGAGTCAGTCCTTTCAATATGCATTTCGCATCACTTCGTAGAGGCCAGAGCCGGCGGACTTCAGGAAGTTGCTCGTCTGAGTTGGAATATGAAAGCACGGTTCACACGGGACAGTTCTGCTTTCAAGGGTTTTTCATGATACACACGCTGCCCCGCTGTTGCTTTTGATTTCCAACTTTCTGCAGAGGCGGCAGCCAGTTGTCGCGCAGCAGCAGCCGGGCAGGCTGCGTTTCCCTTCTACGAGGAAAGGTTCAGCCTCATGCATCGGCCAGGCCATGATCAGTTGGCACGAGAGTCACCACCAGGCAAGTCGCAGCAGATGCGAGATGATGCGAGGCAACATTGCAATTTCTGGAAATCTCCAAGGTGACATTGACCATCCACCCACACACAGCCGTTCTGGTCGCGCCGCACTGAGCAGACTTCACCTCAACAGCATGTTTCTGTTGGCGACGATAGCGCAAACTGTGAAAACTGTAGCTTCCATGGTGTGGGTAAAGCAACGCCGAAATGCCCAACAGAATTTGCACATGCACTTGAACTGGCCGGATTGTTTCATCAGTTCTTGAGTTCGCAAGACCGAGGTGCACAGCAGAGCGGCTCTCTTCCAGGTAATCGGGGAGATGGCCGGATAGCAGAAGCTGGGATAAAGCAATACTGTGCGTAGTTTAGACTTCCTCATTAAATTGAATGAGCACATGTTCAATAGATCATCAGAGCTTTCAGGCATGCCTGTTTGCTGAGCAGACAGCAGATTTGGCCTTTTGCGGACCAGGTGGTGCTGCAAGCTTTTGGTCAGGTCGAGCCCCAAGTGTTCATCAAGTTACCTCTGAAGAAATGGCACTTTGCGTGAATGCGGCAAACTCGCTGTCTCTGTCTTGTGTCCCGGATCAAGGTACTCAGCTAGTTTGCTGGTACAGAACTCCCAGCCCAAGCGAGGAGGATGAAGAGGAGTCAAGCCAGCGCACGAGCTGCTGTGGTTGAGGATGCCTTTGTGGAAGGATGAGGCAGAGTGCCTTCGACAATCATATTTGGCTGCTGGTTGGCACAAGGCTCTAGAATGGGCTGAGTGTGTAGCTCGAAGTCTCGAAGCTTGTCATCTACCATCTACCGTTTGTCCAGCTTTGTCACCAAGGCAGCCCAGAGCTGGGCTGAAGAGTTGGCAGGGGCGCTCGTGGAAGGCCCGCTTGTGTCTCTCCATCTCTTTGTCAGAGCGTCTCTACAAGTATCATTCTCTGCGCCTATGTCTCTCTCTTCTCATGATCATGCCTGGCGCATCTGGTGCTCTTCTGCACTCGCAGGTCTTCTGGCCCTTTCGCCCAGCATCAGGCATGTCTTTGAACAGACCAAGTCAAAGTTGTCCACGAAGCAAAACTCATGATGCAGAATCGTGAATGATTCCCAGACCCTACATCGCAAATTCTAAAATAATTTTCCTGAGCTTTCTGTTTGACGCGGCAGGCAGCCTAGAATAGCACTAGATTTGAAATAAGCATTCTTCTTGGCGGTTCCTGCCTACGTCGTTGCCAGGCTATGAATAAAACCTTGTGCCTGTTCTTCATCATTTAGCAACAAATCTCTGGCACAGAGTCCGTTGCTGTGCCTACCACGCATGTGACACATTCGCCAGCAACTCATCGCTACGATTGCTGCCACGACGTGGCCGACGCGAACTCTGCCGACAGGCACTGGAGTGTGCATGCTTAGTGCTGCATTGAATCACCCAAATTCAGAGCTGGCACGACAGTCGCGTGGTAGATGTGACTTGAGATTCTTTTTGGAGGGCCTATTTTTTGGGACTTTTTATTTGTTTATTTATTTTGTTTTAGGTGGCCCCTGGCCTGGAGCGTGTTCGAATTTTGGCTTTTCCATCATTTTCCATCATTTTCCTGATATTTTATTTCATCTTCTATCATTTTCTATAATTTTAATCATTTTTCTAGCATTTTCAACATGTTTCTATCATTTTCATCATTTTCTATCATTTTCATCATTTATATATTATACATAATTTTCCTCAATTTCATATCATTCTAATATGAATTGTTCATGATCTTCATGATTTTCCATCATTCTCATCCCTTACTTGACTTCTGCCTTGTTTCTGTTGGCTGCTTGAGTTTTTGGCTTCTTGGTTTTCGTCTTCTTGGCTTTTTGGCTCCTTGGCTTTTTTGGCTTTGTGGCTTCTTGGCTTCCCGGCTCCTTGGCTTCTTGGCTTGCCGGTTTATAGCTATGTTTCTCATCCTTCCTATTCTTAACATTCTTTCTATTATTAGTATTGTATGCTTATTACTATCATCATTTGTTCTCATCCTTATTACGAATTCTACTACTATTGTTATTACATTCGTATTATTTCTTAAACTACTATTATGATTATTATTCTTATTAAGACCCTTGTTATAACCAGTCCTACTGTACTTACTTGCTATTGTGATGAGCAGTATTATTATTACAATTCATATCCTTAATAGCATTCTAAGTAACATGAGCATTTCGACATTTTCAATAGCATTCTTGTTGAGACCATTGCTATAACGATTGTTTGTCTTACTATGCTATTAAGAATACATTGGGTCATTCCCACGTTACAGTAACGGTTCTTAACGGAGGGCGTATTCTTTAATTATTTTATGTTTTTGATTTTTTTGTCCTTTTGGGTGGCTTGGCCGCTTCCTGGCTTCTCAAGTTCCTGGCTTCTTGGCTTTCTGGCTTTCTGGCTTTCTGGCTTCCTGGCTTCTTGGTTTGTTGGCCTTCGGATTCTTGGCGTTGTGATGCAAATGGGGGGGGGGGCGGCTGCGCCCCCCCCACCCGCCTTGTTTTGAAGTCCACGCAATGCCCGAGAAACCTTTCGTTTAGGTTACTACTATTATTCCTAGTACAAGTACCTATATTTTCATGATTGCATGGACTATTACTATTACTAATAAAATTGTTATTGTTATTACTACTGCTCCTACTATTACTATTACTATTACTGTTAGTATCATTATTATCACTATTATACTTCGTGTTATTCCTATTAACTTTTTATTAGTAGGCGTTTTGCATGAACACCCCCTTGTTTTAATGCCTTCCGTGCTTCATGTTCTCATTCTTTTTTGGTCTTCAACATTTTCGTCATTTTCCAGCATTAGGTTCATGTTTTTGTATCGTTTTCATCGTCTTTCCAGCATTTTCATCATTTTCAGCATCTTTCATCATTTTGCAATATTTCATCATTTTGCATCATTTTTATGATGTTTCTTCACGATGTTTCCTTAATTTTCTATCTTTTTCAATATTTCTCATTATGTTTCGTCATCTGCCATCATTGCTCTTCATTTCTCATCACTGTTCATCACTTTCTTCATTTTCATAATGTTTCATCATGTTTCATCATTTTCATTACTTTTTTGTTGTTTTTCCATCGTTTTCTATCATTTTCTATCATTTTCTATCATTTTTCTATCATTTTTCTATCATTTTCTATCATTTTTCTATCATTTTTCTATCATTTTCATCAATTTCATCATTCTGGCATCATTTTCTATGCTTTTCATTCTTTTTCATTATGTTCTATTATTGTTCTATCATTTTTCATTATTTTTCATTATTTTTCATTATGTTTTATCAGTGTTCGTTATGTTCTATAATTTTTCAATCATTTTCATCATGCCCGCATCATTTGCTGTCCTTTGCATGATTTTTCTCAATTTTTCATCATTGTTCTAGATTTTTCATCATTTTTCATTATTTTCAGTATGTCTTATGATTTTTCTATCATTTTCATCAGATTCTATTATTTTCATGATTTTTGGCAATTTTTCGTGATTTTCATCGAGGCGTCCTTCGATTCCAGGCCCCCAGCCACCAAAAAAAACAGCACCCCCCAAAAAAAACAAGTCCCAAAAGAAAACTCCACCCATACTTTGTCCCGTTCTCTAATGCTTGGGAAGCAGTTCCCAGTACTAGCTACACCCGGCGCGGGTCATTGCGCAGACCGAGCTCTGGCGTACGGCACGAGGAGAAGTGCTCAGAGGCTCGTTGCCATATTGCCAATGTGTGGGCTGCAATTTCCGTTGAAGGGCAAATGGCGACACTTCCAGGAGAGAGAAGCGAGAATGTGATGGTAATCCTCAGAGGTCAAGTTGGTGTCCTGGAGAAGGAGACGCCTTCCACTGATCGTCAGATATTGGTACTTATTCATTTGGCAGGATCCAGAGCTTGACGACCTTCCACCCGCGATTCTGCAGGGTCTAGGGGCAACAGCGGCACGCGGCACTCTCAGTCCAGCCAATGACGCGGGGTGCATCATTGATCCCTACTTGGGTGGCTTTGCACGGCTCGTTTGCTCACGGTTGCAACCCAGCCCTGTAGTGCCCAGCATGATGGGCGATGGTGCTATGCCATTCAACTTCCCAAGAAGAGTCACCAAGCTCCTGCTTCTCCTCATCCTTCTTCGTTGCAGCGGTATCAGGTTTCTCAGCATTTTTGCTGTGCAGACGTTATCGTTTGAGCTTCGTGCAATAATGGATGCACAGAGGTCTCTTCCGGTCAGCGGATGTTCCAGTGACGGAACAGGACCTTGTTGATTTAGACGGCTTATAGAGTAACGCACGTAAGTGCGGGAGGGGGGTAGTGAAGGATGGAGAGCTGGTAGGTTCAAACCTGGCTTCAAACGATCTCCAGTGAAGAGGCCCGCAGCCCAGAGATTACTCATAGCAAGTTGATATTTGCACCCTCTCCTTTTTGAGTAGGTTTGCCTTGCTGGCATGCACGCCGCTCCACTCTTTTATGCCTCCACTCCAGGCAATGGGCTCCAGCATGCCGCTGGTTGATGGTGCGGACAGCAGCCAGAGATGCTTCTCTGCACTTTGACAGGGATGGCAGACTTTGACTGGGGTCCAAACAGGCCTCCTGTGCCCAAACCTAGGAGACCTGGCCGCATCACTCCTTGAGACCATGATCTACCGCTACAAGGCTGTGGTCGGTATCCAAGCCACCTGCTCACCTGCTTCTTGTGTTCCCATGCTGTCAAGAGGCATTGAGATTTGAGTTTAGACAGGTCAGCATGAGCCCGCTTCTGCTCGAACCTCGACAGGAGATCTTCCCGCCTTCACAGCATGGCATACCGCAATTCCTCAAGTCGGCGCTGGGAGCTGAGGATCCACAAATGCTGACTTTCTGTACTTGTTTGCTCGGCCAAGACCGAAGCCATGAGCCAGCTTGGTACACAGGTTCCTGGATCAGACATTCCTGGGCGACAATGCTTATTGGGTAGTCAAGGACGCTCTAGATGTGTGCTTAGAGTCTTTGCCCTGCATGTTGCGCAGAGCATCTTGGTGGGAGGACCAGGGGGGACTGCACAAAGACGGCAGTGAAGGCCAGATTGAACAACCCAGAAGGTCAGAGCTGTCAGACTTCTGTTCAGCAGGCCAGTCCTCTCGGCCATGGGCAGACTCGCTGGTGGTGCAAATGGACACATTCCGGAAGGGTAAGGCAGATCATGACACCAACATGTAGCTCAGGCTTATGTCTAGGCAGTTTGTGACGAGATATGCTGCAGGCAAAGTATTTGGACATATCTGCTGCTGGGCATCTCCGGCAAGTTCTTTCGTGCAACTCCCAGTGGCACAAACGCAGTTGCCAAGCCCAGTGCCAAAGATGTGCTGTAGATGTTGCAAAAAAGATGAAAAGCACGTTGGTTTTGACTCCACACCATGAGGCCTGGCGATCTGCTTTTGGGCGCTGGCCAACAAACCTTGGTGGCCATCGAGCCGCGAACAGGCGCCTTGGTAGACTTTCGCAAGTGAAAGCGACAAAAGCTGCCTTTTGGAGAAGGATCACTTTCATGCCACCTTTGATGGGGGATGAAAACTACAGGATCCGGGGGTTCACCGAGGGACATTTTTGCAGTGACCCACCCTTCCAAAGCCAAAGCCAAGAGATGGAATAAGAAGAAAAACATGGATTAGGAGAGGCAGTGAGATGCAAGGGTGAATGCCAAAGGGAGTAAGCCACAGGGCATGGAGTGTAAGGGAGAGAGAGGCATTCGCTAACCTTCTTCAGCCACATTTCAGAGCTTCAGGCAGTCCGTTTTCTCTGTGTCAGGATGCGGGCTTTTGTTTCTCCATTGGCTGCGACAAGGCAGATGCAGCCACCGGAAGGATACTGCTGGGAGAAGGGGACGGGGGGTAGAAGACGGGTGGAGGTGGCGGGGAGGGGGCGATACGAGACCGAGGGCAGCGCATGGTAATCTCATCGAAAGCACTTTCCAGGTCTTGAACAGCAGGCACTCCGGGCCTCGTGTTACCGACCCATGACAGACCTGGGCGGACTACGGGTCTCTCTTCAAGAGAGGTAGAGCCTATAGAAGAACAAGAGAGCGAAGCTCGAAATTCGCTCGGGACTTGGAAAGAATGATGGGCTCTGTGGATTCGCAGGTTGTATCTTGTTCTCGGGAGTGAGTAGTTTGGTTGTGTTCTGTTGGAATTGCAGATTATTGCGGCGAACCCCGGAAGGAGAGCGGGAATGCAGTGTAACTATTAATGACAGCCAATGAGTAGTGTCATCAGGAGTTCAGCCTCAGCCGGAACTCGAGTCTTGAGGGAATGATCAGGCTCAACTGTAGCAACATGAAATTCTGCAAATTCCTAAGGGAGTGCAGAGAGTGTATGAATAAACAATGTAAAAGATGTGAAGTGGAGGAAGATGAAATGGTGCTGGTTGACGCACGTTCGGTTGAGGTGATGCTTCCTTTGCCAAACAATTTGCAAGAGAGGCAAGGCTGCCGTCTTGAGGTGGTCAGTTTTTCTGGTCGTGATATCAGCAGCGAGGCTTGAAAGGGGGAGCAGCTAAGACCCTTCTCTTGTTTCCCTCTCCAGCGGAATAGAAGAAGAGGAAGTAAGAGTCACTGTCAACCCTTTCTCGGCAGGCTTGCCAAATAGTTCTCCAACTGGATAGAGACTTGCGCTGTGGGCGATGCCCATGTGCAGCCCTTCGAGATCCAGGGTGAAACTGCTCTCAGGAATCTTCCCACTCTGGTACTTTGTCACAACAATGCTTAGCCCAGGCTGACCCTTCACTGGTCGAGACTGAAGATTCTCGCTCATGACTGGTAGTGCCGCGGGCATACACCGTGCTGTTCGTTACGAATTCCTCAGGAGTAGGGAGGAAACGTGTAGTGGCAATTGAAGCTCCTATTAGTTACGGCCTCCGCTTTGCTCGCTGCTCCGGGTTTCTCTTGTCATTTTCTCACTCATCATGCAGCGGACCTTTTGGGCTTGGGGGTGCAACCACCCTCTAGGCGTTCGGCCTTCGCGCAGCCCTTTGACAATTTGACGAAGAAGAAGAAGATGACCATGACGATGCCGATGATGATGATGATGATGATGATGATGAACTTTTTCTGGTCCTTGAAACAAGTTAAGTACTATGGAATATGTCCTTACTGGCGGTATTGTCCACTTGGGCAGTACGCCGTACAATGGGCACCATGTTGCCTTCCGCATACATGGAGACAGTAACCAGGTCGGACACACATTATTGCCAGGCAGAACCGACATCATAGATGATAACCGGCGCCCAAGAGCTGCGACTAGTGCCGATTGGGATCTGATTGACAGAAACGCCTATCTCCTCCTGTATCGTGTTCGGCGAGCGATGCCAAGCACCAGTGCAGGTCGCTTGTATGATACGATGCCAGTGGTCAGCCACGTAGTATCATGAAGCCTGGGAGCTGCCTCTTTTGATGTAGATAGCCCTTCTGGCGCGCCGTCAATCGCACGGCCAATCCCCATAGAGGGATGGTAGCGCCCAAAAGACTGGGATTTGCTCAGCAGCGAGTGAGTGAGTGAGTGAGTGAGTGAGTGAGTGAGTGGGTGGGTGGGTGGGTGGGTGGGTGAGCGAGCGAGCGAGCGAGCGATGATGATGATGATGATGATAAGCGCCGGGCTCAGCACGTTCAGTGAGCTTTTTGTCTGCTCCTTTGTCCCTTCCAGATCTGTAGAAACAGCCATAGATTGTGGTCGCCAGCGATCCAGGGAAATCCAAGACTTTCCTGGTGCTCCACATGCTGATCCGGCTATTTCTGCTGCTGATCCTGAGGATTGGCGAGAGTAGAGGCCCGCTACTGGCAAACCCATTCTGGACATCACAGCCAAGTGGTCAAGAGTTTGCAACATGCGGCCCACTGACGAAAACCAGGATCCTCATTTCGCCTATGACCGGCCAACGTGTGATTGCACGGGAGGAAGCGCCACAGGTCCCAGATTTCTCGGAGTGGGGCTTGATGAGGCGATTGAGTCATCCAGCTGCATGTTCGACCAAAGCAAAAGCGCTTCGACTGACGGAGCAATATCTTTGCCTGGCAAGCTGGAGTTGGAGTTGCCTCAGTAACATCTCGCTCGTATTGTTCGGTCGCACCATTAAGGCATCGTGCGCTAGCTATGGCATTTGCAGTGAGCAAGCTAGCCGGGGAGTGGCAGGCTTCGGGTTTCAAGCTATGACGCGCTGGACTGTCTCTAGGGAGCATGCGGCAGTGGAGCAGCCGCACATCTCGCACCATGCCTGTCAGCACGCCATGCACTTGAGCAGTAGGTTGCAAGTTTTGAGTGATAACCGGAGGGATTGTAAGGGTTCTTGTGGATTCGGGGGTCACGTTGCCGAGGTGCTACGTCTTTCTGCCTGGCCCGCTCCACTCCCCAAATTGTTTTCCCCTTCCTTACTTTCCCCTAGCAATGTTAGACCAAGTCCCGAAACCAGGCGTTGGTCCGCAAGCCCGGACAGCTTTGAGAATCACGTGTCCAGGAGGGTGGCCAAGGGATGGCTGCCCCGAGCCGCGATCAGCTGGAGAGTCAGGCGTCACTTCGCATCCATAGGACAGGGGCCATGTCCATTGTCTTTGCAGCACCCAGTAGTGCCCACTAACAATGTACTTTGCGGCGTTGCTGTTTATCTGTGTTATCAGAGCGTCAAGCTAGTTGCCACCATGACGTGGCAGCAGTGCATGTGCACAGCCATTCATGTGTTGCTCTCCCCGTTTTTGGACGCAAGCGGTCATTCTCATGTGAGCGAGGCGTGGGAAGGCCCAGCTGTTGATGACCGTGAGACCACAGCACGCATACATGTTGAGAAGGGTCCTAGGATTGAAATTAATCTCTTTTCCCGGTTGACTGTTAACGAGAGCAGACATAGTAAAGTTGAGTCCTCGGGTCCCAAGTCCCGAGGCCGCAAGGGTTTGACAGGGTGCAGGAGCCTTCCTCGAATGGCCCTAACAGCAACCATTGCACAATCCCCTGCGGCCGGCGTGAGGGTTGTCGCGGGGCCCTCCACCGTGACGGAACCAATCACAGTGGTTCCATTTCCTGCCAGTGGTGGGAAGCAGGAGGGTGGCGAGGCCACCAGAAGCGGCTATCACATCCCATACGCAGCGCAACATAGTAGAAACCAAGCAGATTCTTCCCTGAAAGGATCAAAACGAGCACTTCGTCGAGCTCGAAATCGAGCATCCAGGCAGGGGGAAACGTGGTATAAGGGCAAGCTTCACACATTGCAGTCCCTCACGGGAGCTAGCGGGCCTAGACCTCAAAGTAGACGGACTTCCCATCCTGACTACAAGTACAAACCTAGAAGCAGGGGTGGCAATCACTGTCGACTCAGGGTTCTTACGCTTAACGTTGGCGGATTTAGCCCCTTATTGTGGAGAGAATTCAAGGAATTTTTAAGGACGGCTAATCTTGACTTCGATTTGATCCACATCCAAGAAGTGCACTGGGCCCAATCCTCCTTGTTTCACATTCACGGTTGGGCCGTGATCTGTTCGGCTTGGAGCACCAAGTCAGCGGGAGTCATAACCTGCATCTCGCCGTCAGTGGATGCCACCACAGTCAGGTTCGAGGAAGTTGTTGCGGGTAGGCTCCTGCGCGCCAGATTTGAATGGCATGGTTGCGCAATTGAAGCCCTAAACATATATCAGCACGTGTGGGACAACAAGTCCAGCAAACAAACGAACTTGACAAGACGGCACACTTTGCTCGAAGCCGCTTCACGAGTCATTGCACAGGTTCCAACACGAGCTACGTTGGTTGTCATGGGTGACGTCAATGCCGAATGCAAACGGAGTCAGGGCCTTACGGGCACTGCGTTGGCTCGCACGCTCAGCCATGTTGGCGAGCAAGCGCATGACCCCAACAGCCTTACTGAGTTCGTTGAACAGCACGAATTGGTGGCCGTTACTACTTGGTCTTCTAGGCCCCCTATTACTTTTCAGAATCATGAGGGTCAATCGCAAATAGACTACATCTTCTGTCGCAAGAGCAGCGCAGATTGCACGGCTAAGCGCGCCGACGTGTGCTCACTCCCGTTCGGGCATGGAAGGCGATGGGACATAAACCATTGAAAGCAAGTTTGAGATGCGTCATGCACTATCATCACGCTCACAGATCGCAGAAAACCAACGTATGTGCTGGAAAAGAGCTAGATGCAGCAGTGCGAGCCAACGACCCAAGAGTGCAAGCGCTGCGCGTGGAGGTGCAACATTCCCTGTCGTGCTACACCCAGCAAGGTAGACTGCCAACCCCGGATGACATCAATTCCGCTCTCCGTAGTGCATGTCTTCGCGTTTTCCCGCCCCAGCAATCCCGGCCAAAGCAGCCCGATGCAGAGGTCCAGAGCTTGTGGCAACTTCGCCAACAGATGTCTCGCCCTAAAATTGCGGCGCCAGCTAAGATCCTCAGGGCTTGGAAGGCCGCGGCGGCTTACATAAAGGCCACACAGAGGGTGCGCAAGCACTGCTTGCAAGCAAAGCGTCAGCGTGTTGCTGGCCTACTTCTTGAAGCTGAAGCGGCAGCCTCAGCGCATCAACAACGGCAGCTTTATAACATTGTCAAACAGCTGGCCCCATGGAAGCCCAGGCCCAAAATCATGCTAAAGGATGCCGAGGGCCTCTTGGTATCCCACAGGAAGGAACACGAGATCCTGAGGGAATATTGCGTTAAGCTTTTCGCGCCACAATGTCCTGCCCCACCGCGGCCTGGTACTGACATGACTTTGCCTTTTTCCTCCCGTGAAGTTGCGAGGCAGCTCAGCGCCGTGAAGCCGGGGCGTGCCGTGCCACCTGACTCAGCACCCTCCGCCGCTTGGAAAGCGTGTGCGGGGATAATCGCAGGTCACATCCATCACAACTTCGGCCAGCTGCGTACCACTGATCAGGTATTCCACTCAGCCTGGACAGACTGTCATCTAATGTGGATGTGCAAGCCTCGTAAGCCCCCGTGCAAGCCGGAAAATCTCCGCCCCATAGGGCTGGTCCGGCCCGATGGGAAAATCCTGGCCGGTTTGTTGAAGTCCCACGTTGAAGCTGCGGCCCTGCGTCACCTCAAGCTGGCCCCGCAATATGCCTTCCTCCCAGGGAGGGGCGTTGCTGACAGTCTGGCTAGGGTGCACGCGTTTATCACGCGCGTCATACAGGCGACAGCCGGGCACAGTGGCAACCATTTTGCGCGCAGGGAAGGCTTCAAACCTGCCCCGTGCGTAGGGGGTATTTTGCTCTCCATTGATGTCTCCAAAGCCTTTGACTGTGTTGATCGTCATGTCCTGAAGTCCGCTATGGAGAGGGTTCAGGTGCCTGAGCAGCTGATCGCTGCAGTCATAGCACTTCACGACACCGCCAAATACCACGTCAACATGTCAGGCTTTGACAGCGCCCTGCTTACTAGCAGGGGAATCAAGCAGGGCTGTCGCTTGGCTCCAACACTATGGGCCATATTGTACTTTCACCTCTTGGCTTCCCTTGCCGTTGATGGGCAGCAACTCGTAGACCTCCCGTACACGGGATTTGCAGACGATACGCTTGGGCACTGGCATATAGGCAGCATACATGATATCTACCGCGTGGAGCAGATGGTCCGTTCCCTGTTTGATGTTCTTGATGCTTTTGGCCTCACAACCAACCCTGACAAATGTTCCTTAATTGTGCACCTCAAAGGAAAGGAAGCTAAGAGAATTCTCAAACAAAGGTCTGTGGTCCATAAGGGGGCAAAGTGCTGGGCTGTCCCACGGGGCGGCAAGTACATCTTTCTTCCCATCGTTGATGAGGCCACTTACTTAGGCACAATCTTGTCTTTCAAGAACCCCGTGGAGAAGACTGTTGCGCACCGCATCAAGGAAGCCAACGCCAAGGCGGC
>CAJNIZ010043135.1:29316-50754 GCA_905231905.1 Symbiodinium pilosum
TCAAACGAGTTAGGTACTATGGAATATGTCCTTACTGGAGGTATTGTCCACATGGGCAGTACGCCGTACAATGGGCACTATGTTGCGTTCCGCATACATGGAGACAGTAACCAGGTCGGACACACATCATTGCCAGACAGAACCGACATCATAGATGATAACCGGCACCCAAGAGCTGCGACTAGTGCCGATTGGGATCTGATTGACAGAAACGCCTATCTCCTCCTGTATCGTGTTCGGCGAGCGATGCCAAGCATCAGTGCAGGTCGCTTGTATGATACAATGCCAGTGGTCAGCCACGTAGTATCATGAAGCCTGGGAGCTGGCTCTTTTGATGTAGATAGCCCTTCTGGCGCGCCGTCAATCGCACGGCCAATCCCCATAGAGGGACGGTAGCGCCCGCAAGACTGGGATTTTCTCAGCGGCGTGTGAGTGAGTGAGTGATGATGATGATACAGATGATGATGATGATGATGATGAAAAGAGCGATTGTGGGAATGAGTTTTTTTGTCCACATCGGGCTGACTAATGACGGTACCCTGTGACACCAAAGAGCTTCCCTTTTCAAATGAGCACCAAAAAGAAGTTGAGAACCCGGGGCGCGTAATGCAAAAGATAATATTTCGCGAAACAGCGCAAACCGAAGGGGCACGCAGTTTCCTAGAGGGTGCCTGCGCTGGACGAGGGAAGCGGGGGCGCAAATTAGCCGAAGGGGAAATCCCTTCATCCCCGCAATCAACTTTCACATTGTCAGCCAGCTTATGCCATTGGCAGATATTCTGATGATGGACCCCTCCGCCTTGTCTACCTGGCTGGAAGAGATCGCAGCAGAGACCTATCTGCAAGCACATTCCAGAATCTGACATGTAATTCGACCAGATTAGCAACATGATGTTTTTGTTAACGTGGTATTGGTGGAGAGGCTGGGTGTGCGGGAGTTCCGAAAGCTTCAGGATTTGGAGGCCAGATTTCACAAGAGCTACAAGGCTTGGTCATGGTTTTCATTGAAAATAGGTCTTGATCATGCCATCCAATTGGCCTGGGAGTGGAGTATGGGGGTGGGAACACGAGATCACTTGGAGCATTTTGTGTTTTCTGGTCTGGCGTTAACACGTACATGAGAGTGTCAGACTCAGGACACCTTCTTTGCTCCTGCGCTAGCGGACGGACTACAAAAGCGAGCAGGCTAATGCAACCACGGCTTGCTGCGAGTTGCTTCTTTCCCAGTTGTTGACACATCTTCCACATGCATGCTGGATTCTCGGTGTATCTGTCAGCTACTCTGCAGGTTCGCAGCTGGCTGCCAAGGACTTCGCGCAACTCTCGCAGCTGTTGTTGCGCTACGAGGCCCTGCACAGAGATTCCTCACCCACACATGTTTGTGATTATGTTTGTTGCGTGGCCATGGCGCTTCGGGGGCTAGTAGCCTTCTTGAGTTGCAGCGCGACCTAGCATACTGCTGCTGAGCATGTGCTGAGATCTTTGAGAACTTGGAGAACCGCTCTCTGCGGGAATCTTGATCGCAATGCTCTCAAGCAACTGAGACATTGCTGGGAACCAGCATGTTGAGTTAATGCTTCTGTCCATTTAGACCGCTGCCACTGCCCAGGATATTTGCCGGTCAACCCAGTTCGTATGCATCGACCAGGGGGAACTCATTTGTGCAGCGCTGAGAGGGCTGCAGATTGCAAATGCAAGTGTCCAGACGTAGACAAGTGTAAGTATGCTAAAGCTTGGTGTTGCTCGATAAGGCTGTGAGAGGAACCCAGGTAATGCCGATTTAAACCCATTGGCAAACCCTCAGGCCAAGCTGGGCAAAAGTCTAGCGCCTTCATCCAGATCCTTTCAGGCGGCTTCACAAAGCGTGACTGAGCCCATCGGGGTTTCAGAAGACGTCATTGGGTGCAGGCAGCGCGGTGGCAATACTGCCAAGCGGTGAGCAGCAGCAGCTGCCACAGGCGTCTTTGCACATTCCCAGAATGTTTGTATATTGCCGCGCTTTCCCGTGCAGGGCAGTGCGATTGGCGAAGACGTGCTGCTGGGCTTGCAGGAGATGATGCGTGCCTGCTCTGATTGGCAAGCATCTTTGCCCTGTACAGGAGCATTGGCCCTTCAGCCTCCGTGCAGACACTGACGTGAAACTGGCATGGCTGCAAGCCTCGGCCTTCAAGGAGGCGGGCGGCAAGAGTTTGAGTGCTGATCAAGGGGTTCTTGGCCGGATTTAGCCCGTGTGAGTGGGAGGCCTCCATGGACCTTTCTGGTGAGGCAGCAGCCCGCCGCCGTGTGCTCGAGGCGTGGGGTTCAATGGCATGCTTCTTACTTGCATGCAACGCTACAGCATATCAGTTGCAGACTGCAAGGTGACGGTTTCTAGTCGCACCATTCACCTGGTTTTCAGTCTAGTACAAGTTCCAATAAGGAGGCTGGCATGTTAATTTGATCAATCAAGACCATCGATGTAATCAAGTAAGGGAGACCACAACTTGATGAATTCGATGAAGCAAGCTAGTCAGCATAAAATCATCGAAAGAATTACATTGGTTCTAGTTAACCCTGTTGTTAGGTTGTGTTGCGCGAAAGCGTCCTCATGAGGGGGTCAGCTTCAGGGGATGGCAAGTTCACCAGGATAACTTCGATATCCCAATCATCCGGTAGACCGCTTGGAAAAACGCTTGCCTCAAAGTTGCACTTTCTAGGTCTGTTTCTTTGCCTCTGCTTGTGGCTTCGTAACTTGGCTCAGTAATATTCATGTTCAGGCCCTTGGCAACAGGTGCGTGTCTCAGAGCGGGACCAAGCATGCAGCGCGTGATCATGCAGTGTTGAGCTTTGTAATCGCAACGGTTTCTCAACGAGCCTAAGGCCAACAGATCTGAGCGATCAGGACGATCATGTTTCTTTTCAATGTGGATGGGTGCACTTATCATGCAGACGTGTCAGCTAGCTTCTGCGGCACGTGGAATGTGGGAGACACATAAGTTTTTTTGCCAGCAGGATCCGGAGCTGCTTCATTCGGTGTTCAAGGCTCCTGCTCTGGCAGTGAGCTGCGGTTGGCGTGGGTTGTGCTGCAGGGACACTGCAGGCCTTTGCTGTGTTCTGTGCATCTGCAGGTTCCTGTACTGCAGCAGTTAGATTACGACCAGCGCTTGGAGGTGGCAAAGGAGGCAAGGCTTTTGACATCCTTCACCGAAGCTTTTTTGCTGCTTTGGCCCCAGCAGAGGCCACGCTGCATCGCATCAGCAAAGGAGGACCCCGTTCATTGCTTGAGGCGTGTAGGTCATAGCAAGCAGCCTGCTGAAGGGGCGCCCAATTCCTTCCAGGAACTGTTGATCTGCCAAAGGGCGTGCCGGGCTTACTACCTTTTTTGGAATGTTTTGCATTTGCAGCACGCTACCTGCGACATGCCTTCATTGCTATTCCCATTGCCTCGAAACCTAGGACTCCCTTCCGTTCTTCGTGGTGCTGAAGGCAACAGGGCAGAAATGTGTGGAAGCTCCATCTACTCTCCGCAGTGTACTTGGGTCGCTTCCTCCGACTCGCTCGTTACCTGGCAGGGTGTCGTGGGCCGCTATGAAGCAGATGTGACAGCATCTCCTACATCTGTTGCAGAGGACAAGACGGTGGCCTGCATCTAGCTCTGTCAGCTTTCATCGTCACCAATATGCTGCTACTGTACTTGTAGGAGTTTACAGAGCTGTTCTGCAGGAATCACAAGAAGCATCATGCGAGCAGGAGGATACGCTACGCGCCCAGGAGGATCTCCCAACAGCCTGATGGCGCATGTACAGTTGCCTTTCTCCGCAGGAGCAGCGTGAGAAGTTGCGGTTGGAGAAGGACACGGCCGAGCTGACAGAATTGCAGCAGAGGCGTTGATGAGCAGAATGCGCTCGAGGGCTTTTGGCACAGTATGGCTTGGTGAGACTGATTTGAGAGAGGCTGATCCCTGCTGTCCCTGCTCCCGATGCCATACCGCAAATCTGGGCAGGTTGCGCTTGCGACCTCTGGATGTTAGCTTGCAGGCGTTGGGTCAGCAACTTGCTTCAGGCTGCGTGTCTGAGCCTTGTTAGGACCGGCTTCGGTACCACTCCCTGAAGATCCAAGTTGACCAGCTCAGGGAAGAGCTCGCGAATCAGGATGCCCAGGCTCAGTGCGGATTCAACGGCAATGTACTGCATTTCCCTGAGTTTTTCGGCAGTCAGGTTGGACTTCAGGAGGTTCTGGCACACCAAGAGCCAGATGTGGAGCCCATCGAACAGCCACCACAGTCGAGCTTTTGGCCCAGTGCTATTTCTTAGGTTTCAGTCCATTCCCTGATCCTGCAGTAGCTTCCTGCAAAGTACCATTTAGCTCGTGTACGTTTAATTGGGTTGCTGCCACATACGTTTTGAGGTGTGCCCAGTCGGGAGTCTTTCGCTGCGCCAATACTGCAACAGGCGTGATACTACAGCGTTCCACGGCATATATTCACAGCAAGTCTGGAAGAGATGGATGCAAGCAGCAGGCTGCAAACATGTCAGCTGCGCGGCACTCTGGCGTGTTCCTCACTATGATAAATCCAGGCTCATGCCCCAAAGACTTGCACGGCTCTTGCAAGTAAAGCAATCACAACTGGAAGTCGCGGGCAGGTGATGCAGATGCTGCAAGTGTGACCAGCGAGACTGCAGCAGCTCGTCTCATGCGTTTGAGAGAGATTAGCCTCTCGCTTTCTGCTCCCACACGCCAGATTGGAGAGTCTGCTTCAAATGCTTGTGCTATCTGCAAATCAGGAAGACATGAACGACGTCCTGGCAGAGTTTGCAGAGGGCGACTTCTTTGGTGGTTGGTTCACGAGTGTCGGACCATCTCTGTACCGAGCCCACAAGGACAACTCCGCAAAGCGTGTGTTGCACTTGATCTGCATGTGCTTGGAGGACTCTGTTCTTCTCAGCATTTCGGAGGTGAGCCGGACAGTTGAGACATCCTTGGAAGATAAAAATCACAGCAAGGTATTATCCGCCAGGCAGCTTGGAATGATGCCCTCCAGCGCTGCGCAGTGATCCGTCGTGCTGCCCGAGGCAAGAAGAAAGCCACTATCGCTCTGGAAGTCTGCATGGCATCTTATCTTTGAGGCAAGCTACTTCGTGAAAGCTTTGCATGCGACGATGAGACCGCCGAGAAGCTGCTGCCACTTTTCAAAGAGGACATGGAGGGTTCAAAGGTGGATTCATCAAGCACATCCAAACCTTGTGAATCAGCTTGACTTAGTTTGGGCCTCTGGATTGCGCAGCCAAGCTTGAGAAAGCCGAAAGCAGGAGACCCGCCGGAAGGGATGTGTTCTGGTGAAGGTGGGATGCGAGGCTCTTGCTGCATGTTGCACACTTGTGCCTGTGGACTCCTTGAGGCTGGGCAGGTGAGCTCGTCACTGTGGCTGATTGCAGGCGGCCGGTGCTCCCAGGCAGCAGCAGCACCAAAGCCCATCCACGAGGCCAGGTCTTGCGCAGAAGTCTTATGAAGCGTCTTCGTGTCCGACATTACTTCGATTGTAAGACTGCCCCGTGACTCTTGAACCGTTGCTACATGCGAGCCACCTGAAAGGCTCCTGCTAGTCAAAAGCCAACTTGATGTGTCGTGCTGCATAGGTGCTATGGCTGATGTGGGTTCTCGGTTGGTATTTTCCTTGTTGTGACAGATGCCTGGAAGGAGTGGCCTGCGAACGAAGAGAATCAAACGGGAAAGCGAGCATCTTGGAGTTAAATTATTTCCTAGAATTTTCCTCAAGCTTGCACGTATGCGTGGAGAAGGCAACGCGCTGCAGACGTGAAGTGAGTGAAGTTGTATGCCATCGTTGCCTGGCAATGTGGCAAGGTTGGCACGCCAAAGACCAAAAGGAGGCCTGGTCAAAGTCACACAGTATCTCCCATTTCACGGTCACATAGCAGCTCGGATATGCCCGGATTCAACATTTGAAGCACTTTTGCACTTGCAACAGCAACTTCAAATGATTTGACAGGTGTGATGTTTGAAGAACTGCCAAGGTTCTTTAGCTCCACGGTGGAGCTGGGTTTGTTGGAGGCAGGCCAGTTGGTGGGATTGTCGGGTGCCCAATTCAGCTTGCCCTCTGCTCCCTCTGCTTCAGAGCGCTGAAGCCGAGGACTTCAGTTGCCCTTCAGCAGCCTGAACCACTCACGGTGACTACGGCATCACCAGAGGCATCCCGAGAGTTTGTGTAAGCACCTAAGAACATGTGAGAAAATTGGAGGTGAAGCTGCTGCGAGCCGACAATTTGCCACAGGCAAAGCTCACGCCAAAGGTCCTGGAGGCCAACTGAGAGGGCTGCAACATCCTGTGTATCGCAAGCTTTGAAATGTGGCAAATGCTCTTCAAGTGCCGTCTTACTGAGCAGAGCCATCCAATTTGCAGTGCATTTGGCTTCCAACCTGGAGCGTGCTGATGTCCAGGCTCTTCGATCAGCTCTACGAGCGCACCTTGACAGCATACCTTGTATCAAAGGCAAGCCTATGATGCATTTTTTACGGATCTCACAAAATGTTGAAGACATTTGCTTGTGAGGATTTGAGCGCCGCTGTAGCAAAAATATCTTTTTCGTGCGGCAGGAAGGCGACTTGGCTGGGACAGAGGCTTGAGAGCCTGTCTGAGCTACCAGCCAAGCTGAGCCGCAAGGCGACGCCTTGTGCTTGTTGCTGCTTCACGTGCTCGAGCTGCAGATCAATGTTGAGTGGTTTGCAGCTGGTTGCCCGCACCAGTTGATTCCTTCCCATGTTGCGTGTCCTTGCCACATAGTACATCTTCCATAACATGGTCGGATGCTTAGAAAATCTTCTGCTGAACGACAAGCAATTCAGAATTGTCTTGGGAATGGGGATTGAGGAGTGTGCGCTCTTTGTTGGGCTGGCCTAGAAACTTCAGGCTGAATCCTCAACCTGACTCGAACGGTTCACTCGGAGTGTGCTCCATGACAAGGAGGGCGGAAGAACGGAATGACCCTCGGCTCGGCCCATTTCAAGATGATTGTAAGTGGTGCAGCGGGCAACGCCTGGGATACCTCCAAGGCAGGTGCAACCCCGTGGTGGTCAGGGCTTCGGAGAGTGTGAACGCTCAACCTGCGCTCGCTCGATTGATGCTGATGCGAAACAACCTTCGTCTCAGCAAGAGTGAAACTTCAAATAGAAATCACACGCCATCGCCCTGGGTTGAGGAAATGGCTACGCGCTTGCGCTAGGCGCAACAAAGAGAACAGCTGCAACTTTTGACATAATTCGAGCTGGTTTTCGTGCATTCCATCTCTAGGTCTCCGATTGCTTTCTCATGCAAGAATCCTTGCAACAGGGAGGACAATCGGGCCTCCGGGAATGTCCTGAATGCTTTGTAGACCTTCTGAAAACGAAATTGACAGGGTTTAGATCGCAGTTTGGGTTGTTTCCTTTCAACAGGCGGAGAAGATGCATGCCGAACTGGAGCGAGCAAAGACACTTGGCCTTGCACTTGCACTGCTTTTCCCTGTCCTGTCCTGGGTCCGGGAATCCTCATATCCAAAACATCCACCGGACTTGGACTTCAGGATTCCTCTCGTGGTGGATTCCCCTTTCCTCCGCCGGCGTCATCAAGCTTTGCTTCCAGGCCTCAGCAGAGATGCACAGAGGATGCCGCAGCAGCGCTGAAGGAGCATGCTCTTCCACGACAGCGGCCAGAAAGGTCAGACCATGGCAGCCAGATTGGCTCAAGGCCGAACGACCAAATGGTCGGAAGCCAGTCGAATTCTCGATGAAGTAGTCCGGTAGTGACCTTCGCTGCCCGTATCTCAGGACATAGTTGCGGGCATCGCACCATCCCTTACTAACGCAGCTGCTTGGCAGCATGAGAATTTCTTCTGTGTGTATACCGCTTAGCTTTTGTGGTCTCTTTCTTGGTGACCTTGCCTCACAACTTGCAGTCGACGTTTGCAACAACGGAAGTATCACCATTTCACTGGGCACTCATGCTGATTCAAATCAGTACTTACTCGAGTCTTGCCCAACTTCACAGAAGCGCAGATCCATTCTCGCTTCTCTCCAAGGCAACTTAGCTTCCCTGGCCGAAACCTCCACGGTCATGGCAGAATGCTTTGCAGGCCATCCCCAGTCTGCATGGCATGTCGATGCATTCCAAAAGTCTGCATGAGCTCAATGCAGGCGTGGCTGCAGGCGGTGGGTTGGCAGCAAAGGCCTGCCAGTGAAGAGGGGACTTGAGGGGATTCGCAGGGGAAGTGTCAACTCTGGAAAGCTTGCAGGTCTTTGCGCAAATACAATCTCGTATCGGTTCAAGGAGGGTTCCGGTTCACACTGGGATTGGTAGTATCGCGTCAAGGAGGCCTTCAAGTACAACCGCGAGAACTTTCTGTGGGATCGCACTCTGCGCCGGCGAAAAGAGTTTCAGGCGCGGGGAGCTGTTTGTCACTTAAGATTCAGATGCCCTGGACTGGCCGCTGTTCCGTTTGCTTTTTGCAGATACAAAGCTTTCGTGTTGACCAAGCAGAGCTTTGGCGGAAAGATGTTCGCGATCTCATCTCTCTGACAGCTTCCTGACTGCAGCTACCATTCAGCACAAGAAACGCGATACCCTCAAGACTCAAGCTCAAGCGGTGCCCCGAAACATCCACAAAGCCCAAAACGCTGAACCGCCAACGCCCCAACCACAGATGGCAGCACTTGGGCCGAGGAGGGCTCACCGGGGTGCAGGCATGCATGAGGCATCTCTAATCTGCAAAGGCATTGCGGCTCTTGCGCTTTCCATTTTTTGTGATGCCTGAGGAATACAAGATGCATGTCTACCTGCTCGTCAACGTGCTTCTTCTGGGAATCACTGTCGCCCTCTGGTGTCAGGGCAAGCTGCCCCACACAACCCCAGCGCCTCAGAATGCCAGAGCAGCCCCGCTTTCAGCATTTTGTTCTGTTCGGAGAAGACACAGTGAGCTTTCTTTTGTGTAGCTGCATCATTCAGCTCGTCTGGCTTCGCAGCCAACATGGGTACGTAGCACAGGTGTGGCTTATGACGGGGAGTGCTTTGGCAATGGCCGGCTCGTTTTCCTTTATCTTGCTCTCCATTTGGATGGCCATGTGCTTCGACCTCATTCAGACCACCTTTGCTCGCAGTCAAGGGGCTCAGCCTGAGCAGGGGCAATTCTCCACACTTTAGGAAGATAGCACAGGTAGTTTTTTTCACTTCCTGCTTGATCTGACATGTCGATCATCATCAGACGAAAATGTATGTTAGGATATTGTGTCGTTTTCAGAATTTCAGACCAGGAGCTTTGCGGTCTTTACGCTTGCTTCATTCTGGTCGTGCAGGCACGCTGCAATATCAGCGCAGAGCTTCGAGACGCGGCTGCTGACGCAGATGGTGCGACTGCCCATTCCAACCTGGCAGGCCTGCATGGTTTCTGCAGGGTATCCTTCGGATTTCTTTGGTTCACCGCTGCTCTCTCTGCGAGGAGATTGAGGCCTGTCGAACCTATGCCTCTGAGTTTGAACGGCTAGAGGCAAAGCAGATGTTCCGTTGCTCGTCTCAAATCAGAATTCTGAGTACGGAACCCAAAATAGTTCAAAACAGAGGATATTCAGTTCGTTGTATCTTGCAGAGGCATCACTTTGCAAAGCAGTGTGCAGTACGGAAATAAGATAGCTCAGGAATTCCCTTCGCCATGGGAGCACAGGAAAGTCTAGCTGAAGAAACAGAAGAAGCCGAGCAGGACTGGCATGAGAGAACATGTTCACTCTCATTTTTGTCTCGGGATGGCATTCGCGGCAGCAGCATGTGCAGGACGCTGGGCCCAGAGTGGACACACCAGCCTCGTCACGGCCGGGATTTTGGGGATGTATGGTTGTTTCTCTTTATGTCGACAGAGTACCTGGTTTCAAGACTGTTTCAAGGTTTGTTTTGTGCAAATCACCCCCTCCACTTGACTTGCGAGCTTGTCACAGCTCCATAGCATAAGCGCTTCCGAAAGGCTCGGAGAGGTGAATCGCCACGTGGATCCTTGGGCAACTTGGAGTGGCACATCAGATTTCATTGACTGTACGGGCCCAACAGCATTCCGAGCAGCACCACCTACGGCACTTTGATGGGCAGGTTGTGTTTCTCCAGCATTGTTTCACCTTCTGGGTTCCAGTGTTGTTTCCCCATTGCCCAGAGCCAAGCAGGCTGACTGAACATTTCGGCTTCTCCAGTTGTATTTCGGAAATTTGGCCATGGATCCAGGTTGCCCTGATTGCCTGAGAATGAAGTAGGCCCCCGTGTTTTTTTGTTTTACGTTGTAAATCTTTGTAGGTTTGTGTGAATTTGAGCGTTTGCTGGCTTCAGGGTTTGCGACCTCCGGTCTGCAGCCAGAAGGATCGCATGGCAGGACCTTGTAGACAAGGGCCATGAAGCACTGCCTGCTCATCCGGTAGCCCGAAGAAGTGCTGAGGGCCTTGAGGGCTCGGGCTCTGACATCCCTGAGCTTGGGTGCAAGATGGGTCACAGCCGCTTGTCAGAAGCCGTGAGAGAGGAACGGTTGGACTCAGAAAAATGGTCCGGCATTGTCGCATGATGTGTGATTTCTTGTAGGCTGCTCTCGTTGTCTGTTATCTTCAGGTGTACAAAAGCTTCGCCACGTGAAATTGGCTCGACAAGCGATGGTATTCTGGCAGAGCTACGACGCATTTGCGCGCATTTGCATGAGCATTGGCGTGAATCAGCTGCTCAATGCCGCAAGCTACTTCATCCTGGCCTATTACATGTCGGAGGTGAAGGTCCCATCCTCTGCCACATATGGAGACTCGCTGGCAATGTTGTGACTTCAGGAAGCCCGCATCCTGAAGCTAGCGCTTGTTATGAGCTTGCCTGGGCTGAGGTGTTGTGGTGCTCACAACGATGGCCGAAACTCTCAATCGTCTCGATATGTCTTTAACATGGTGGCAACTGCGACTCATGCAGTTGTTTTTATATCTGGGACCTGCAATTGCCACGCTAGCCGGGTGGGCATATGCAGCTGGGCTAGTTTTGACATCATCTCTGTGCGTGAACGTTGCTTACTGATTTTGCGTGCATCTTAGTTTTTGGTCGAAAGCTAGCCTGGAAGGTGTAAGAGACTGCAAGGGTGCATGCGCATGCAAGTTTCTGAGGTCGAGGATGGCCATGACAGGCAGGCCGAGGGGCTGGTCGTCTGTGCCTTCCTGGCACATGCCCTGTACCATGCCAGGGATTGAGACCCATTATCATTCATATCATTCATCGTCAATGATGTCTGAGAATTGCAGAACTTCCAAGCATCATAATCGCGATGGGTAAAACTGTTCAGCGGACGTATCATGAGCCCGATGATGAGGTATCTAACCACCATGAACACGCTCTGCCGCATGCACATGGAGCACAACGGCGCCCGGCTGCCCGCGGCCTTCAGATCCGTGCCTTTGCTGCATTTACAAAACATGGTGGTGTCTGACACTTGCCTGATTTGCTTTTCTGCTTACATCCCTCTCGTTCTTATCGGGCTTGTTCTGGATTATTCTGTCCATCCAAAAAATCCGAGCAAGTCCCGACCTCCCTCCGGTGCTGGGCCGAATCTGTGGAGTATTTTGTAGTGTTTTCTCTACAAACCTGTCATGAGCTGTTTGTAATCTTTCACGACGCTTTGTAAGTCATCTGCCAGCATGGCGGCCGCGGTGTGGACAGCCGCCGGCTGGTGGCCTGCAGAAGGAGCCCGGCTGTACAACACCCTTTGGGCCCTGGCCCCCACACGGCGGACAGCAACACTGTCTCCTATCTCATCTGCGTCCACTCGAAAGTCTTAACAAAAATGCGAATTCAGGATCGCATTGTTTCAGGAGCGGGATGACGGGTTTGCAATCACCTCCACAGGCCTTCCAGTCTCGACAGATCTTCCAAAAGTAGCAAACATCTCTGACGCACCAGGTGCCTTCTTCGTGAGGCATTTTTGATTTCCAAGCTTGCGCCTCTTCTAATCCTGCCCGAATTTACTATGACCAGCAGTAGACTTGCAACTCTGAAAGTAGTTTCAGAGGAAATGAAGGATACTTTGGTTCCACGGGTGACACTGTTTCTCAGAGAGCTTCGAAGAGTGCAGTGCAAGTTGGGACCAGTGATTGGTAACTTCACATGACATGACGTTTCAACCTGCAAGGACAAGGCACAAAAGTATGGAAAGCAGTGTGTGTATGGACTTCCATGCAAGTGCTCGTGCAGGTTCTGTACCTGGACGTATTCGGTTGGACCTCCGCCGCGCAGGCTGACTGGGGTTCCCGACAGGCTGTTGACAAACTTTGTTCGGTGCAGGCTCAGGCGAATCGTCAGTCCATCAGTCACGATGCCTCTGAATCGCACGCAGCCTTCAGCGAGGTGGGCAGAGAGTCGCAGCATGCATGCTTTACGACAGCCTTATTTTGTTCTGAGTTATACCAGTGAGATTAAAAAAAAGGAGTCCAGGATTTTCAGAAGCAGCGCAGGCGGGAAGCGATCGCCTGCCACCGTCTGCAGCGGCGAAAGCGGCAGGCAAGCCAGCCACAGTAACTGAGCTTGCACAAGATGAGGCACAAGGGTTAATATGGTAAATGCTGTGCAGAACATGCTGTACTTGAGTCTCAGAGCAAGCTTAGTCATCATGATGATTTGCCATGCCATGTCACGTCTTCGCCTAGGGAATGGTCGAGTACGCCGAGACGGGTCAACCGAGGGTCCACCGCCCAGAGGACAAAGCAAGCCATGCAACGTGAAAGCGTTGACTCTAGAGCATGTGCAAGCATACAGGGAAGAGCTCTTAACCAAACTCTCCAGATAGCTACTGGCTCAAGCTCAAGCCAGTGATTTTAAGGTTGTAAAGACAGGTGGCGATGACAACTACGGTCGCGGCTATGCCCGAGGCAGAAGCGACTGCTGAGGTGCCGGTTTATCAACATCGGCCATCTTCAGAATGTCTTGTTGCTGCCTGTCGCGTTTTGGCAATGGTCTGCCTTGGCATCGGACGCAGCGTCAACTGTCTTGCGTCGATGATGCAGACCAGGAAGGAAAACTTGGAGCAGCTTCCATGGGTGAAGTTTGCTGCAAGGCGCAATCTCGTAGACCACGGGCCAGACTCGCTTGCCAGCTGGGTCGCAGTTCAGAGCTACATGGACTTCCTGTCAAAGCGTGGGCATGTGGAAGTGTGAGCCCTGCACAGCCACGCAGCAGGTAACGTCAGCTTGACCATGTTGTCACAATTGGGTTGTGGCCAAGCACTACATTGACTTCCTGTCAAAGCGTGAGCATGTGGAAGTGTGAGCCCTGCACAGCCACGCAGCGGGTAACGTCAGCTTGACCATGTTGTCACAATTGGGTTGTGGCCAAGCCACATCTTTTGGTATGCTGGCCATTTAAGGCGGCAACTTGTGTGATAGCGCATGGATCCGTAGGATAGATTTCTGGTAGGCACCGCTGATTCGCAGATCGAGGCGAAAGACCTCAAAATTTTGAATGCTCTGTGTCACTGTGTTCAGAGAGATGCATCAAGTGCTTGCATAAGTGGTCAGTATGAGAGAGCCCTACCAGAGCACCTTACGGATTCTGAGAATGGCGATCAAGCACATGTAGCTCACCGTTCCTCCGCATTGTGCTCTTTGCAGAAGCACGAGATGACACTTGCGCAGAACTTCTTTCATGTGGATTCCTTGCCCACCGCGAACTGATACGCAGCATCTATCTTCGGGTTTGTCTGCAGCGAGCATTACTAATGTCGCAAGGATCGAGTGACACGTGATCCTGTTATTTCATAGCGTCGATGCTCCGTTCTTTCAAGGCCACCGAATCTTTCTGCTACCAAGCCCAGATAGTACAGGAGTAAGCAGTTTTGTGCGAGTGATGATGTGCTGGATGTGCTGTGCCCGGCACGAACACGGTAAGTCCGGCATGCGCAGGCACTTCGAGTTGAGCGTTTGCGAGACTTTTGCACTGCCTTTACTTTCGGTACGAGCCAGAAAAGGGTTGTTGCAGCAACTCGCAGCCAATTGTTGTTGGACTTTTGGGTCTCTTTGGTGATGTTGCCACTAATCCCATTTGACACGCTGTCTGCACAAGCCCTGGCATGCACGTCTCTGCTTTGGAGGAGATGTCTGCCCCAACGGATTACTCCAACACGGAAGGGGCCCCCCATCCGCAGACTTTCCAGGATTTGGTGTCTTGGGCTTCAACAAAGCATCCTGCTGTTTGAGGAAAGCTTACAGGTTGAAACAGCTTGCTGCTTCAGCTTGTGTTTTGAGACGGCACTTTGTTGGTGGTTTCTACGATTGTTTGCAGCTTATTTCAGCGCTCTTCAGCTATGGTCGCAGGTGGAGGGGGATGTATCTGAGTTCTACAACGCTCGCAGCTGGTTGAGCACTACAAGCAACCTCCCGGAAGACTCCGGAGTCGTGACTGGCTGCGGCTCGTCGTTGTCAAGCAAATGCCGTTCAGCCATGAAGTCCAAGAGATTCTCACATTGTAAAAGCTTCGACATGCACGGCACGGCAGACAGCCTGCCGCATAATGTTTTCTGTTCAGTGCAGCTTTAGCCCAGGTGTATGGTGCCCAACACTGGGGTACTACATTGGGCTTGTTGCAAGCAAGTGACCCAAGGCGAGCGGTCAGCACCAATTGTTCTACCGCAGCAGACCTTCTCGTTTGCGATGAACATGTTCCTTGGCAAGCTGCAATGTGTTGCAGATTCTCCATATTTCTCCATGCAGAGTCACACAGAGAGAGTGTGATGGTTTAGGTCAGGTTCGGTCAGAACAGGGGATTGGATTACGCTGCAGCCCTTGCTGCCCGGGATGTGTGAATCTGTTCGAGGCTTTGCTTCCTGTGGCTGTCAGCAGCGCTCTACTATGCCATGGATGCTGCCCACGCCCTTTGGTAAATGAGAGTCACACTTCTACTGGATGCCTACACAAGGAATTACAATCAGAAACATAAGAGAGTAGAACACAATTGAATCATAACGTGAAAGCACTAGCCAAAAAGTGGACAGTCACAGGTATCGTGGGGGTTTGGGTCCTCGTAACTGCTGTCGCTTTCAGATCCTCAGATGCTCTTGGGGCTTCAAAAGTCTCAAGTCACAGGGATCGTGGGGGTCGGGGTCGCAATCCTCGGAACTGTTGTTTGCTTTTGGAGCCTTGGATCCTGATCGAAAAGTGTCAACATTGACAAGGATCGTTGGGTTCGGGCTCGCGATCTCCGATATTGTCGTCGCTTTTGGACCCTCGAATCCTTTTGGACAGAGAGAAGAAAGAAAGTAGCCAGGAAAGCAAGCGGGTAAATAGAAAGCTGGAAAGAACGAAAGACAAAAAACGGAAACAAGAGGCAACAGCAAGAAATGGCCGGCAAACCCTGAGCTTTAAGAGAAAAAGGTTAGCTGGCAAACTTTGAACCCTGAAAAAAGATGTCAGCTCGCAAGCCCTAAACCCACAACAGAGATGTTGGCTGGCCAGCTCTAGCCCTCGCGCCTAGCAATGCAAAGTGGAACGCCTATCCAGGAAATATGCATGTCTACTGTTTACAAAATGGGGGTTATGCGGACCATTGTATGTGCCTCGGCGAGGGGCTGCAGGGGCTGCCCCCACCCCCCATCTACAAGCTCCAGATGAGCTCCAAACGCCGTAATTCACAAAATCTGCCTAAAAACGATGACAGTTGCGAGGATCGCGACCTGAACCCCCACGATCCCTGTGACTGTCCACATTTGGCTAGTGGATTTGTTCGGTCATGTTTAAGTTTCATTTTTTGGTATCCAAATTTTCATTTGTCGTTACATTTTTTGATAGGTCGCCCCACTCATATGATGTTGCTAGCTGCATGGACTCGTACAAGGTCTTGAAGAGGACGTCTGCAACTTATTCCCACAGCGAGAATGAGACGCTACTGCTGCAGCGATCCTCGTTAGCAATAGCTGCCATTTCACATCCACAAATTCTATTTAAGAAAAGGGGGCACAAGTGCTGTGTCAGTCCGGCCGCATCCTCTTCATGGATCAGTTGCCGCATGCTGAAGTATGGGGTTTCTGTTTTATCTTTGCAAGAAGCGTGCATCCTCGGTTCTCGAGTACAGTCGGTGTGCATTTGTGCATGAAGTGCAAGAAGTGGATTGGCAGGCTCCGCGTTTATGCCTCCGTGGACGCTTTCATTCTTCGAGAGCGGTCCAGGCATCTGGGCTCTTGCCTGGAGATCAGCCGAGATGGCCCCAGAACTGGCTTCTGCATGACATGCTCTCAGGAGAAGAGCACCTGACCGGCAAGGACATGTTAAGTGTCTCATGGCCCTATGAAAATGTTCTGCCGCAGGCTGAGTTTACTAATCCTGCTGCAGACACGGGACGAAAAAGTCGCCATGCATGTGCTGTTCTCTGAGGCCTCAAGGGCTGGCCTGCGATGCAGCAGGCCAACTCTTTCTGGTCTCAGATTCCCCGGCTGCAAAGAGATCTGGAATCTTTCGCTCTGGCGTTTTGCTGGGATACGAGTTTCTTGGAGTTTGTTCTGAGGATGGCCTGATGCTGTTCAGTGCTGCCGTGCAGAATCATTCGACTCAAGTGCCACCATCAGCAGTATTCGATGAGGCAGACAGTCGATGCTCCAGTTCAGGCTTCGCCAGTACAGTGGCTTTTGCCTTGAAAACTGCTCCAGGCCCCATGCCCACCAGTGCTCGGCGAAGGATGCAAGCTCATGTCCAGAAAGCCAAATAGTCCTATCCATTTGCATGATCCCAGCCAAGCTCTTGAGACAGGACTTGTCGATGTGGCTGTGGACTGTGCTAGTGGCCGATGCGAGGCTTTGGCAAAGCTCTCAGAAGCAAGTATGGGCGGACACTGCCCATCCTCATAGCTGTCAACGGTTGGCCTATGCAATGCAACTAGCAGAAGAGGTCCTTCACAGTCACGGAAAGCGCCTCAGCTCCTGCCGACTTGGCAGCGAAGAGTTGCCAGGTGGGAACTGTGACAAGCTGTGAAGTTGCCTTCAGATTGATTGCTTTATTGGAGCTGCTTGCACCGTGCATCGTAGACCCCTTCCAAAGGTAGCTACCGCGCAGATGTTTCGGATTCCTGGCTGGAGGACAAAGCTTTAAACAACATCGTTCGAATAATGCTGTTGTTGACACTCGCACCCTTTTACATGCAACAGTCCTCACTGATGCGCTGCTTGCAAGCTCCGGCTTTGGATGCACAACAGAGCGACGACATGACTGAGTAATTTGTTGTTTTACGAAACAAACCCTCGGTAGACTGCAAAGAAAGCCTCCTTTGGGTGCCCTTGTTTCGAGACACATCTGCAAGGAGCTCCGTGTGGGTGCGGATGCTGACAGCGGACAGCCCCATGCACGAGTTGAGAAGGACCGGCAAGAGCCGAAATCTAAAGCGAGTCTTGTGCTGTTTAGTAGACGCCTTCATGAAGCAATGCTGTCTACATAACAAACGTCTCAGCATTACTGGCAACCGACTACTGAAACTTCAACCCTGTCAGGCTGTGACTTTGACCGCTGACTCCTGGTGTAAAGGTCAGCTGCCCGTCATGTACATGCATTCAAATTTCATGATCGTGATCATGCAGACTTCTCAGGTCATAGCGCGTGGGCTGGCTGTGTGCTTCTTGGCACTTCACGCGGGCGTGTGGCAGCTCTGCTGCAGCAAGACGGAGTTGCTGGGGCTTTTGCTTTGTCTCCACACAAAGGTCCGCCTTGCCGAGAAAGCTGGCCGCTCTGGCCGAGTGGCGCCTGTGTCGCTGGCTTCTGACAGAGTTAACACTTTGCCTCCTCAGCGCTGTTCGTCAGACCGTTTAAATGCATGTGCTCTGCCTGTGAAACTTTAGAGCCTTGTGCTGCACCTGTACTGCACGCGATACCTTTTGCCGAACTCCCATTATACTCAGGCAGGCGCTCGTTGAAAGAGAGGAAAACTATTGGTTGCCAGGCGGTCGACGAAGCAAGAACCGTATGGCATGCACGTTGATCCTTGCAGCAGCAGAACCCGACAGGGGCTGTGAGAGCTCTTGGTGATCATCACTTTGCAGTTCTGGCGGAAAACGGTACAAGGCTGGGCTCTCATTGCAGGAGACCTGAGATAACTCCTTGGTAAGCTTCTCAGGCTCCACGTTCATAGAAAGTCCGATGGGCACCTTGCCGGGAACCTCACCCTGGATGCAGCAGCCAGCGGTTTTTGCGCTGGCGGCGGGCATCTTTACTTTCTGGCAGCCTGGCCAGCGCGAACGGTGTTGTAGAGTGCTGCAATGTGAAACTGCGACGTGTATCAGTGACAGTTTGTGTTGCAGTTTCTTCAAGGAAGCCGGGCCTAGTCCCCGAATTTGGCGCCTGCCTCTGCCGCGGACTCTTGGCGGCGCAGCCGCAGCCTCTCGCCTGTCCATTTGAGATCTGTCATCCCGCGCAGAGCACGAACTCCCCTGCTGCCTAAGGTGCAAGGAGTCCAAGCGCCGCTGTGAGCAAAAGATCCTGAGACCGCCTCATGTCTTTGCTTGGCACAGAACTCTTTTGAAGAGTTTGCTGCCAACACATCTCACCTCAATTCTGTTAAACAGGCCGGGAAGCAAGTGGCCTTAGAATGACTTGCGACACGAATTTCATTGTGCGGCAATGGTATTATGGAGTTGAGTCATACCCCCAGTTTGCTGATACTCCTTGAGGCTTTGAGGAGGTTTCATATTCTGCACACCTCGGAACATTTGCTGCGCTGGTTGGGGTTTCAATGGAGGGAAATTCTAGCAACTTTCAGCATACTGCACTGCAGGAGTTTTATGATGTTTTGGTTAGATGCTGCATTTGCCACCTAATTCCCTTTGAAGTCCTCATTTGGCCTCAGCACAGCAAAAAGCTGCTCGCGGGAAAGCGATGGGCTGCGTGCTTCTTGCTTCCTAGGGAACGGGCCGCGGGGGGAGAAGGCTTGAGATTTGTTTTTGAGCCAGGCATGGTCGCCTTGGAAGCTGTTTGCAAGCACTTCGGCGATGAGGTTCACCCCGAGTCGGAATGGATCTTCATGCATCAGGCGCTGTCAATGAAACTGCGTTGAGAGTGTCAAGCAGAATCTCCCGTTCATATTCTTGGGCTCAGAGGTTTGCCTCTTGCAAATTCACGTGTGCGTCGCAGATCAGATGACAATCTGAACCTTGCAACATGCAGGAGCGTGACTTCTTCATGCACATGCACCTCTCACACGAAGAGCGTGAAAGCCGTATACTTACCAAGGCAAGCTTCTTGTGGGAAGCAGTAGACCTTTGTGCAAGCATGAAGGGCTCTGTGATTCACGCGTGCTCTCCGTGCGCGAGGCATCTCAAGACAGCGACGTTGCTCCTAGGCCAGTCTCAAAGTCAACAATGGAAGCCAACGTGCTTGGGCAGAAAGGGCTGCTGATTGTCGCGCGACTAGAGCCGCTAAGTGTTGAATCGGCAAAGGAATCCCGGCTGCTTTCTTGGGTCGGGTTCAAGCTTTAAGTCCAAGGCCTGAAGCCATTGGCACCGTTTATCTTAACCAGATGTTGGCCTCATCTTCTGCCGCACACGATCGCACAAGCCGCCAATAGCGAGATCCTGCTCTTCATCCCGATGTTTGCTGCATTCAGCATCACGATTTTGTTGGCTTCTTCTTGAGCTACGTGAAGTAAGGCAAGGTTTGGACACCATCGGCCTCTACTATGGAAGACCTTCCGCATGAAGGATGAGGCCACGCTCGACTTGCGCACCGCTGATTTGGAAGCACTGCTGCTGCCACTTTGCGCACGCTCCTGTAACGCAGCCCATGAGATTTGCTGACAATGATGGTGCAGTGAAGGTCTTGCTGGCACAGGACCCGATGCCTAGCTTCATTCATGGCAAGCATGAAAGTTGTCTATCACTTACTCATTTCTCACAGTTGATGGTTGCTATACACTAGCTCACTTTCCATCTGCTAGGAGAGCTCAGCCTTCTCGAAACCAATGCAAGAGACGGTGCTGCGCGTTGCCGACGCATCCTCGGCTGTAGGCCCAAACTGCAGTCATGCGTGACAAAGCAAGAGCAAGTTCATGCACGCACGCGGCTGGGCAGGAAAAGAACTCGTACCAGCTGCACCTGCAACACCTGCAGCGCACGAACCACGAAGCTCAGTTCAACTTGTCCAGTAGTCTGAAGCTACCCCGACATACCTACTGACCCCCAGCCCAAGATGCAGCACAGATTCCGAGGCGGTCCAGAAACGAAGACACCACCGGACAGGGTAAGAACCTCAGCAAAGCTGCCTTGGATGGCCAGATACTGCCGGGTCAGCCTCAAATCAAGACAAGACCTGACAGCAGTTCTAATTACGGGCAGCATTGGTGATGAGAATGGCCCAAACAGCTCCTTGCTGGTGTTAAAGGTTTTAAGATTCTTGTCCTTTCAGGTAAATTGGCGCATGATTTTCCATGTGCAGCTGATGACGTGATTCGAAAGCTGCTCTGATCACTTTGAGCCTGAGGCGAAAAAAACGGTGACCTTCAGTGATCTCAAGGCGTGCTTCTCGGGGCATTTACTATTGCAGCTTCAGTCAGGCTGTAAAAGGCAGGAGGGGTATGAGAGTCTCATGTCTTGAGAGCTCCACACTTCAGCCGATAATGAAGGAAGCGACAACCAGCTCGCAAATGGAGGACGTTCAGGTCAGTGAGCCTCCTCCAAGGACTGACAGTCAGGTGAACCCAGAAGTTCAAAATGAGCTCCAGTTGCCACGAAAGCTGCTTGTTTCTCCTTGGCTCGTTGTGGGAGGTTTATCTGCGAGCTGGCTGAGCATACCCAGAGAGTCTTTTGCTTTTTGTTTTGCTGCTGCTGCTCCTGCTGCTGCTAATGTTGTCCGCCTTCAGGGCAGTGCGAAGGGCACATGTCGTGCACGTCTTTGATTGCGCGCCTTGGCGTGAAGGACCTCCGCTGCTCCCGGGGATGCCTTTAAGCGGCGGCCACAGATCAAGCTTCGCATCTTGGCTGCTTTTGTGTGCCAGCTGCAGACAGCTAGGAGTGCTCTTGCATGGACGTCAGGTTCGAACTCGCGTACCTTTCAAATGAGTGGCACGGAGGCAAGTTTCAGCTTTAGGCAGTCATGTTGAATTGGAATGCTGAAGTTGATCCCATGCTTGGCCAGGTTGACATCAACGAGAAGCGAGCTATGAAGGAAGCCAAGCTGAAGGCGACACGGGCTGTTTTTGAAGCCTTTGGAGCAGCTTGTGACTTGCTAGTTGATATAAGTTTGATACTTAGCTGATGTGCCGAGGCGTCGTATGCAGCATCCCGGGAGCCGCTAGTCACGCCGCGAGACAGTCCTGGAGGCATCGACTTAAGCTGATCACAAACTCTTTGCTTAGCTGTGCTGTGACATGTTTGGTGGAGTGACGGTACTGCACACAGACATCTTCGTCGGTTACGGGGTCAAAGTCTGCCGCTGCGTTTTGCTACATTTCACA